>JADBJO010007428.1:105551-113088 GCA_016801955.1 Conus betulinus | reverse complement strand
TACCTGTGAATGAAAAAGAATAAATACACACACACACACACACACACACACACACACACACACACACACACAACATATCTGTCTGTCTCTGTCTCTCTCTCTCTCTCTCTCTCTCTCTCTCTCTCTCTCTCTCTGTATACATGTCTGCCTGTCCGTCTGTATGTGTCTCTATATCTACCCATATATCTATCTATCTGTCTATCTGTCTTTCTCTCTGTCTCTCTCGCTTTCTCTCTGTCTGTCTATCTGTCAGATTGTCTGTCTGTCTGTATCTCTGTTTGTATGCCTGTCTCTCTCTCTCTCTCTCTCTCTCTCTCTCTCTCTCTCTCTCAAGTCACAGAGATTAGGTTGAATTCCGGTCATGATGGCGTCTCTGTAAATGGAGCAGAGAGAGTGTTGGATTCGGTCAACGATTCGGATCTAGTTGTCTGTGGTTGTTGTTTCTTTTTCTCCCGCTCTTGAAGGACGTCCTTCTCCTCATGACTTGGACATCACGAACAATGGCGTCTGGTTTTCATCACAAGACACTGTGGTGTGGGAGCCGGAATAGCTCAGTGGTAGAGCGCCGGACTCGTAATCTTGGTGATCCTGGGGTTGTGGGTTCGAATCTCCAATTAATATAGCCGCATTGCTGATAATATAGCTGCATTGCTGATAAACATGCAAGGTCATAGCAAGATCACCGCTTATGTAGCTGCATTGAATGGAAAACATAGGTCACGATTAAAATAGCCGCATTACTGAGAAACATGGAAGAGCACAGCTGATGTAGCTGCATTGAATGGAAAACATGGGTCACAGCGAATGGAGCCGCATTACTGAGAAACATGGAAGAGCACAGCTGATGTAGCTGCATTGAATGGAAAACATGGGTCACAGCGAATGGAGCCGCATTACTGAGAAACATGCAAGAGCACAGCTGATGTAGCTGCATTGAATAGAAGACATGGGTCACGGCGAATGGAGCCGCATTGCTGAGAAACATGCAAGAGCACAGCTGATGTAGCTGCATTGAATAGAAAACATGGGTCACGGCTAATGGAGCCGCATTGCTGAGAAACATGCAAGAGCACAGCTGATGCAGCTGCATTGAGTAGGAAAACATAGGTCACGGCTAATATATAGCCGCCTTGCTGAGGAACACGCAAGATCACAGCTGATGTAGCTGCATTGAGTAGAACATAGAGGGCACGGCTAATAGCACCGCATTGCTGAGAAACATGCAAGATCACAGCTGATGCCGCTGCATTGAGTAGAAATTATAGGGCATGGCTAATATAGCCGCATTGCTGAGAAACATGCAAGATCACAGCTGATGTAGCTGCATTGAGTATAAAACATTGGTCACGGCTAATAGAGCCGCATCGCTGAGAAGCATACAAGATCAAAAAACATTGTCACAGCTAATGTAGCCACATTGGATAAGAAACATGTGAGTCACAGCTGATGCAGAAGATGTCGAGTCACAGCTAATGTAGCTGCATTGCGGAAAACAAGTGGAAAGAAATGATGAGAGACATGCAAAACATAGTTACGGCTAATGTAGTTGCATTGCTATGAAACGTCCAAAGTTAAGGTTGTTGTAGCTGCATTGAGGGCCATTAGTCCTAGTCATGGCTGATATTCTGGCCGCGTCGCAGCGAAACATGCACCGTCACAGCTGAAGAGCTGCATTGTAACCGAAACAAGTCAACGAACAAAAACAAGAGGGACCTCAAACAGCGACTCCTGGTAATCTTTAGTGGTAATCTTTAGTAATGTAACGCTGATGAACATGGTAAAAGATAACCAAAATGAAAGCAAAATTCTGCCATGACAGTTGTAAAAGGCACCGAAAAGTGGTCTGCCATCTTAAAAGGTGTTTTTTTTTTTTTTTTTTTTTTTTTTTTTTTTTTTGAGCAGCAAGACACTCACGCACCAAATATTGCCGTCCAATTCCCCCTTGTCTAGAGTCCAGTGTAAACATCACTGCCCTAGATACTTATTTATTTTGTGCATTCAGTCTTTACCTTGTATTTTGTTGCATGCTGCGATCAAGGCTTCTCTGAGTGATTTGTAGAACTTGAATTGCCCCTGGTGTGAAAGATGCACGCCGTCACTCAGGAATAAGTGTCTTTTGGATCGTCTAGGAGAAAAGTACTCGTGGTGGTTCCATGTGGAGATGTATGGGATTCCTTCAAATGCCGCGTGTTGCCGTTGGAGTACTTGTTGCGCCCATGTGTTGTATTCTGTTTCTTCTTGTTTTGATAAGAACCACCATTTCCCGCATCGTTCAGCCTTGAATCTTGGCAACAACTGACCAACCATGACATGTTCCACTCCGAATCTGCCTTTTAGTAAAGGCCCAAGGCCAACATATCTATAGCTAAATCCTCGTGTGTTGTTCCAAGCCTGTAATCGTTGCCTCCTATCTGAAGAAAGATGATGTTAGGTTGGCGTTTAAGACTATTCATTATGCCTGGGAGTGTTTTTTTTATCGCGCAGAAGACCGTGTACCGTGAGTCCGGCTCTGCCTACCATCTCCCACAGAGCAAGTGTCTTGCAACTTAATATTTGCTTTCAAACGCACATCATCTGCATCATAAATATGCTCAGCACAAACGTTTGATGATGGAATGACCTAGTACCAAAACATGAGGCATGTTAGGCAGTGTATAGGCCCCGATGGATGCGGATCTTACCCTTGCAATTTTTTCGTGGAACAGAGAGTGCGTCTTCACTGCTAGCGTGTTACTCGAAAAAGGAAGTGCTTTTACGCATGCCTGACATACGTCGAAAAGGGAAGTACTTTTGCGCATGCCTGACATGTGTTAAGACTTTTGTCTTACCGGAAAATACCGGAATAATCGCACTCTGCCTAAAAATTCCCTTATGTCCCATAAGAACTTATCTTACGTTCCGTCTTTACATTTCGAAAAGTATTTGACTCACTTAACACAGATAATCTATGAGTATATTTAAGGAAAATGGAGACCACAGGTACGTAGACTTCTTTCAGTGTCCATGAGGTGTTAAACAAGGCAAACTTCTTTTGTGTCCATGCCTTACAGATGAATTGCTGTGGGACTGTCTGAAAGAGACGATATGGCGATCAAATCATTCCAGTAGCTGTGGAGATAGTTGTAGTGCTAATTGAAGCTGATGCCATTTTGTTAGCAGAGACAGAAGTCGGGCCGTAAACATAGTTGCATTCATTAAAAGAAGAAGCAGAAATGCTTAACTTGATTGTAAGTGGAAAGAGAGAAAATGGTGGTATGCAAATTCTGAAGTAACGGTGATAAACTCTTACGGACATCTACGGATAGTTTTTGTTTTTTGCTACGAAATCAAGTTTACATATAGAGGGCGGTGAGGTGTGTGTGTGTGTGTGTGTGTGTGTGTGTGTGTGTGTGTGTGTGTGTGTGTGTGTGTGTGTGTGTGTGCGTGTGTGTGTGTGTGTGCGCGCGCGCGTGCGTGCGTGCGTGCGTGCGTGCGTGTGTGTGTGTGTGTGTGTGTGTGTGCGTGTGTGTGTGTGTGTGTGTGTGTGTGTGTATGTGTGTGTGTGTGTGTGTGAGACAAAGAAGAAGAAGAAGAAGAAGAAGAAGAAGAGAGAAGAAGAAGAAGAAGAGAGAGAGAGAGAGAGAGAGAGAGAGAGAGAGAGAGAGAGAGAGAGAGAGAGAGAGAGAGAGAGGGGGGGGGGGGATGGCAGGCAGGAACAAGTCAGAAAGTCATGCGTAAACAATTGTAATCTTAAAAAACATGCGAAAAACTACCTTCGTGTGATTTGGCATATTGTTTCTAAGGTATGGACTGTTTTTTTTTTGTTTTTGTTTGTTTGTTTTGTTTTTTTAATTGCTGTCCCATCTTCTGTGCTACCTCAATGGCACCGCACCCACGCCATCCTGTCACTCCTCCATCCACAGCAACGCCCGGCCCGGCCCGTCACAGCCCCAGACACCAGCAACCCACAGGGAGCAGCTGATGTCAAGTCATCAAGAGGCTACCCACCGGAGAAGAAGACACTGCACTGCTGCCGAGTCACTTCGGTGTCCAGTGGTGCCTGGTCGTATCAGCATACGCGCAAGATTCCCGCATATACTAAGCCCCTACTGACGACAATCATTGCTCAATCGCACAGCCGGCGTGAATGAGATCTCCCTCCGGAGGGCGTCCATCCATCCAAATAACAGCTTCCATGAATTGGCAGTACCGGTGACCTCGACAAGATCAAACCAAGTCCACAGACGTGGAGAGGTTATCAAAACTGAGGGCACCGTGAGAGCAGGGCACGAATGGACTTTTTTTTTTTTAAATGTTGATTGATGAGGATGTAGATGATGGAGATGCTGCTAGGGAGTTCTGTTCCAAACTGAGACTGCATGATAGGGTTGAACTCTGCGCTTACTTTACATAATATATCCCGACATCAACCAGGCCCGAGAGATACAGACACCTGCAGTGTTGGTCAGGAAAGTGGAGCAACACTCTCAGAGACGCATTCACTTAGTGGATGAAACTCGACTGTGTGATCCCAGTCTTCCCAGCTGGAGCCCGAAGCAAACTCAACTCTGCGGGTGAAGCCGACTGGGGCAGAAAAAAGCCCACAAATAGGCCTAAATGGCTCTGATGGGAATCGAACCCACGGGAAGTCCACGACACTAACCACTTCACCATGGTGGCTGGTGGTTTGGACAATGTTATTATATGCGTCTGAATTATAAGAAGTTTCCATTAGAACGATCACATGAAAGTACTTGTTTTAGCCGTGAAAGTTTTTTTTTTTTTTTTTTAATCCCTTTGGATGCTTCTAACCAGATAATGTGCTGAGACACTGGAAGATTCCCGTTGTGCGTTAATGCTTATCAGCATCGAATATAATTAACTAAAGTTCAATTATCGGAATCGAAATTATGCAAACAGCAATTTTAAGTTTGAAACAATAGTTGAGATGCTGGAAAGAGAAATTGATTAATAAGTAATGTCAAAAACTTCTTACAGAAAATGAACTTGATGTAGTCTGGCCGAATGAAGGAGTCGGAGAGGAGAGAATGTTTCTATCAGAACTCAGAGATAGATTAATACTACGTATTCAAGAGGGCTGGAATAGCTCAGTGGTAGAGCGCCGTTCTCGTTATCTTGGTGATCCTGGGGTTGCGGGTTTGAATCTCCGCTGGGCCGTTTAGGTACTGGGGAATTTTTCCCTCGGAGTTAACATAGGTTCTGACTCTATTTCCCATACAGTCTTTCGAATGAGACGATAACCGAGGTTCCGTGTGTGAACGCACGCATAACATCTTGTACACACGTCAACTCCCATCACCAACTTTCGGAAGAGAAAGCCAGTTGGTGTTGGTATGAATGACACGCTGCGCATAGCATGCAACCTGCGTGAGAATGGAAAGAATGAAGGAGGTAAGGAAATCGAATGAAACGGTACTGAACAATATCAACTGGATGGCACGGGAAACGACTGAATGAAGCGCCAGCTGGCAGCTCTTTAGTCAGCACTACCCAGGTAGGCAGCTTATGATGGCCCTGACAACTTCTGTATATTTCCTGTTCCATTTCTGGTCGTTCTCAGAAGAAACGAGGAATGACTGTATTGAGTTCAAAACTGAATGAGACGGTTAGTCGTGTCCTCGTCGCTGTCGAAAAATGAGGGGGGAAGAAGGGGGCGGGGGGGGGGGGGGGGGGGGGGGGGGGGGGGGGGGAGGGGGGGGGGGGGGGGGGGGAGGGGTAAGATTTACTTGCAGGTTGGAGCAGTGGACGAGACTGATTCCAATCTGGTGTAACATGGACAGCTTGGCGTTGAGCCGTCTGCTCTGGCACAATCCAGCGAATCGCGCATAAAGGTTTCTAATCTCGCTCTTTGATGCTGGTGATGTTGATCTCTGGATTCTGTCTCAGAATCCTTTGGTCTTATTTGCCTTGAAACGGATGGCACTAATGTTACCATCCCAGCTGGTGCTCGGCAGATACTGATGACGAGGCACTGGCTCACGAGATAGTATCCAGAGTGTGTCTTTGGAGCGATAGGGGTACTCGGGTGGTCTTCTGCTCCCGGTGATTGTCCAAACTTGGCGCTGTGCAGGGTGAACCTCTAGGCCTCAGCTCTTCTCCCAGTTGGCTAACCAGCGGAGACCTTGATGTGACTGAGTGATCCTGGGTGTTGGAGTTGGCCCTGGATGCAGCCGTGTCATCCGCAGACAATCGTGCTGTCGAGCTCAGTTTGTCTAGCAGGTCATGGATGTTTGTCAGGAGTAAGCACGGTCCTAGCACCCACCCTTGAATTACCCCTGATTTTTATGCTGACAAATTTCTGAGAAATTTGGAGACCCATGCGTGTGTGCAGTATTTTGGATATACGTTACAGCTTGCGTAGCAGCATGATGTGTTTCATTTTGTCGAAGGCCTTGGAAAAATCCATAATGAGACGTCCGTCTGCATTCTGGTCCCCAGGTTGGTTGTCACTTTTCTGGTAACTCCAAGAGATAGGTCCCACATGTTTTCATATTTCAAAAGCTGCACTCGTTTGCATTGAGAATGAAATATATTTCAAAGCACCGCGTTCCTGTTCGATGATCACATGGTCCAGGAGGTTGCACATGATGCTTTGGGGGGGGGGGGGGGGACAAAGCATGTAGTACCTTCGTCCTTCTTGTAGACTGGCGACACATATGGTGCTCTCTCTCGTCTGCTCTCAAAAGAAGACTTTGCAGCGACCTGTCACTGCAGGTTCTAGTTCAGCTGCCAGTTCCTTCAGGATGCAAGAACGCAGACCGTCAGGGCAGCACGCCTTGTGGGAATGGTGGTTATGGAGGAGAGCTGTCATTGCACGTTCTGCAATAAACATCACATCCATAACTGGTTGCTCTTGATTTATGTGAAGCATATGGACCATCTGAAAAGTCTTGTTATGAAAAAGTTTGATAGAGGCTTTTTTTTTTTTTTTTACATCTCAAATGCATGCACCTCATTCGCCACTGCAGTGGTATTCAAAATGCAAATCACACACTAAAAAACATAATTATGTTTTTAAAAAAGCATGCTTGGCTAGTGACTCGCAAGCACAAAAGTACTCTATCAAAATATCCTAAAACTCGAATCCTTTGTTAGGCTAAAGCTAAATGCTTTTTCGTACACATTTGACAAATGTCTAAAATGTATTCGCAAAGCATTGGACCTTTTTACAGCCGAGCGTCATCTCTTTCATTGTTCGGGTTCTAACGCCGGAATTCTGAATTCCCACGTGATGGAAAGTGTGGTTTCAGACTGTTCCAGCTCTTGTGCTGTTGTTAAACTTTCATGATTAGCCAACCTTCCCCCCACACCCAATCCCCCGTTTTAAGCACTGCTAACACAGTTTTACGTCACGCCTGGTCTAGAACGCACTTTCGGCTTTCGATTATTTTCACATATATAAATTACGTATTTGTATGTATATGTATGAT
This sequence comes from Conus betulinus, assembly GCA_016801955.1. Taxonomy (NCBI): domain Eukaryota; kingdom Metazoa; phylum Mollusca; class Gastropoda; order Neogastropoda; family Conidae; genus Conus; species Conus betulinus. Next base: position 105,658 of record JADBJO010007428.1, on the reverse strand, counting down.
ATGATATATATATATATATATATATATATGATTCTTGCCCCCCTCCCTCCCAGCCACAGCCATCCATTTTCAAACCCAGATTTCCTCTGATTTCTACTCACTCACAT
>JADBJO010007428.1:83051-88051 GCA_016801955.1 Conus betulinus | reverse complement strand
ATGTAGCTATTATATTGAAGAAGGCGTAAAGTACACCCCGTGTATTAGTCCTGTTCCACCAGACATTCCAGGGTCACATTCTTGCGCTATTAAAGTCCAGGTTGGCTCAGACACATTGACGATTGTGTCGGTTTTATCTGCCACAAGGGCCCAATGATGCAAATACCGAATGGCTTCGAACCTTGCGGACAGATCAAAACAGCAAATTCCTAATCACTGGAGATTTTAATGCTCATTCTCCCTTTTTGGGAAAAAGACTGCCAATTAGTAACAAACAACTGATTCATTGAGAACCTGGTGGACTCATCTCTTTATCTGTTGAATGACGGCAGAATTACGCGCATACCCGACAATCCTCAACACAAACCAAGCCCTATAGATCTAACGTTAGTCTCTCCAGATCTAGCAACTATATGTGATTGGAATACGCTTGACAACACATTGAACAGCGATCACATTCCTATAATCATCAATTTTGAAAGCGCAAGTTGTGAACCAACTGACCAGATTCGAGAAAAAGTTCCCAAAATTTATTATAAACTCGCCAACTGGAATACGTTTTCAGAATTATTAAGAACGTTTCAAATAAACTGTGAAATAAACTGTGATGACGTTACCACCCAAGATGTTGACAAGCTATATTACCTCTTTCAAAACGCTTTGCTGACAGCCGCAAATCAGTCAATTCCAAAGATAAAATCTATGGTTTCTAAAAAGCGCTAACGGTGGGCAATGTCTGAAAAGCGTGCTTGTGAGGAGGCAAAAAAGGAGAAAAAAGTTAAAGTTGAAAGCATACAAACGAAATAAGTGCGCTGAAAATCTTCTTGAGAAAAAGAAAGCAAAAAATAAATTGAATAGAATTATAGCACAGGCAAAGCGACAATACTGGTCATCTTTTTGCAAAACATGAAGTATCTAATTTCAAAGACTTGCAAAAAGTATGGAAAAAATTAAAAACAATGAAAAAATGGAATTCAACTTCCACAATACTCTATCAAACTCGGTACATCTAATTTTCCTTCAAATTCTGATAAAGCTGAAGCTTTTGTTGACATGTTTGCCAAGAACAGCAGCATGAATAGTTTTGTCAGCAAAAAATAGATCATATCGGGAACAAGAGGGTAAACATTATAATAGTAGTAGTAGTAAAGACCCTGGGAATAACCACTACCTAAACGCTCCTATAACACACACAAGAAGTTCAAGAATGTCTTAGTAAATTAGGCAGCAAGAAAACTTCAGTCGGCCTTGACGGTATTTCGAATGAAATGCTACGCCACCTACCAGCAAACGCTGTGCAGTTCCTCCATCTATTTTTTCAAAAAAATTGGAATGATGGTAAAATACCTCAATTATGGAAACATTCCATTATCGTTCCTATTTATAAAAACATGGAAAACCTCGCACTGATATAAACAGTTACCGTCCAATTGCCTTAACATCCCATACCTGTAAATTAATGGAACGAATCGTACTAAATAGATTATCTTATTACTGTACTAAACATGATGTCATACCGATTAACCAAGCTGGATTTCAAACTGGCAGATCCACAGTAGAACACCTAGTCAAACTTACAACTCAAGTGAAACAACAATTTGCAAGACGAAAAAAAACATCCTAGCTACATTCTTTGACGTAAAAAAAAGCTTATGATCAAGTGTGGCATAGTAGACTATTATACAAATTAAAAAATGTTGGAATTAACGGTAACATGTATAATTATGTTCAAGAATTCTTAGAAAATAGATCAGTTCAAACAAGAATAGAACATACTTATTCAAATCCGAGAACATTGCAAATGGGACTGCCACAAGGTTCAGTAATATCTCCTATCTTATTCAATATTTTAATGGCAGATTTACCAAAAGGCTTATCAAAAGACACAGAGTTAGCTCAATTTGCTGATGATATATGCCTATGGATGAGGGTAACCATGAAACGAATAACCTCTTCGAGGTTGCTGAACTACATAAAAGCTTTATACCAGCGAGAACTCAATAAAATAAATGTATTTTTGCAAGAAAACGGGCTTGCACTTTCATTAGAAAAAACACATATAATGCTTTTCAATTCAGGGTATGACCCAGAAAAGCTCCCCGGTTTTTACTTTAGATGGGATTGAAATAAAATATGTTAAATCTGTCAAATTCCTAGGTGTAATCTTAACTTCAAAACTGTCATGGAACCAGCATATTGACCACATATTAAATAAAACACGGAAAAGTTTGAACTTTCTTAAGATTATAAACAAGCAACCATGGGGCCAAGATGCTTCGACTTTAATACCTTATCAACAGCTCTTGTGCGATCTAGGTTAACCTATGCTCAGGAAGTATTTTTCAGCGCACCACAACATCTGTTGAATAAATGCAAAGCATTGATTGCAAGGCTTACAAACTCGCTCTTGGTGTTCCCATACATACATCCAACTTAGGAACATACAATGAGATTGGTGTGCTACCTCTCAGCGAGGTTCGAAAAGTAGCTGCGTCGAAGTTCGTTCTGAAGAGTTTTACACAGAAAAATTTCTGTGCAAAAGAGGTTTGTTTAAATTCTGAAAAAGATTTTGGAAAAACGAGCTAGAGGAATACAATCTACAAAATCGATCTACTCGTATACTTCTCACCTTATCAGAGATTCCAACATAAATAGAAACGAAATCGCTGTTAAACCATCCTTTTCACCAGTACCAAGGTGGGAACAAACAAAGGCCTCCTTTGATACGATTCTCTCAGATTTGTCAAAAAAAAGATTCACCCAACATTCTAAAAAATTCCGTATGCTTACACCTGGAAAATCAGTACAAGAAACCACCTAAAAATCTTCACAGACGGCTCAGTGCTAGAAGACAGTAGGACAGGGGCAGCTTTTGTAATACCTGACTTAAACGTGGAGAAAATGTACCATCTTGGCAGAAATTTTTCGATTTTCAGTGCCGAACTAGCCGCCATCTTAATGTCCTTAAATCATATTCTTTATTTCCATCTAAATGTCCGTCACGTACTAGTATGTGCTGATTCTAGATCTGCTCTTGAAGCAAATCCGGTCTTCAAATTCAAAAATCCGTTTGGAGATAACAACAGAAATAAATCATGTTACACATCTCTTATCCGATAAAGGCACATCAGTTAGTTTTTGCTGGGTCCCCTCTCATTGTGGCATTTCAGCAAATGAGAGAGTCGATCAGGCTGCAAGAAAGAAAGGCAGCTCGAAATGTTGAGGGTTCAATTCCCCTTAATATTCCTTTGGATTTAACAGAATGCAACATTCTTCTAAACAAACACATCGATGAAAGCTTCAGAGACTTGATAATGAGCTCAGATACTCAGTATTATCAGAGGTGTGTTAAATTTGGTGGCAAAATCAACCCAAAAGCCTCGTCAAACAATTACCTTGCTTCTCTGTCTAGGGAGATTCGAAGTTTACTGCACAGAATGCGGTTAAATTCCCTTCCTACAAAGTTCTGTGTGAAAACATTAGATGTATGTGTGGAGAACACTCGGAGTAAGACATCTATTAATCAATTGTCCAAGAGCAAGGGAATTATATCGTAAGTCGGGCGTTTGTAGTTTTTATCTGACGGATCCAGTCCGTCATCTGTGTCCAAGATTTTGAATGATGACTACTCTTTTCTTCCCTCAGTTTGTAAATGTTTGTTACACAGCCCAGTGGGCATTTACCTTTGATGTTCTATCCTTTAATATTAGATTGCTAATTACTTAGCATTACTAAGATTGTTAATTACTTAGCATTACTTACAGTACTCTTGCTCCTATGCTACACTCAGTTTGAAGCGTACTTGCATAACTCCGGATAAATTGACACAATTACATACAAGCGCGCACGCACACACACACACACACACACACACACACACACACACACACACACACACACACACACACACGCATGCACGCGGCACGCGCGCGCGCGCGCGCGCGCGCTCGCACACACACACACACTCCCATCCACACTTTGTCCCTGTATCTGATCATCTCCAATCCCAACTCATATCATAAGAAATGTTTATTCATACAACACATTTTCAAGAAACAACCACACAGTTAATACGCACATTTCATATACTTCAACACATCGTCTGATATCACTTTTAGTGGAAGGACGTTAAACTGAAGAAACTGAACACACACACACACACACACACACACACACACACACACACACACACACACACACACACACATATACATACAAACATACATACATATAAGCATACAGATATACACTCAACACACACATAGAATGATAAATGGCACAGGTCATGCTAGGTAGGTACCCAAGGTCTGACCATCGCGTTGGGATAGTGTGTAGGTCAGACACATACCAGGTCGTAGCCACGAAACCCTTTTTCTTTTGATTCTCTCATCTTAGTCCGTAATTAATTTATTCACCAGCTCTAAATCATGCACAGTGTGGTCTCGAAACTGAGGGGATGGGGTGTAGTACATATTATACGCTACACCACCTCCTCTACATTTCGAGACCACACTGCGCATGGATGTGTATGTACCGTGCTGTCCCCTCCACTGCTTACAGAAACAGAGGGGGTGGGGTGGAGTGGGGATGGGGGTGGGGTTGCAAAGTGTAATTTTCACCTCGTGGTGGGTTTGGTCGGAAAAGATGGAATTCCTGCGGAATTGTGTAAAGCACTGGGAACCACAGCTTTCAGAGCATTCCACGATGTCCTCTCGACCATCTGGGAGGACGAGGAAATGCCAGCAGACCATCGTGGTGCCACTATCGTGGAACTTTATAAGAACAAAGGGGCAAAATCAGACTGTGGTAACTGCAGAGGAATTTCTCTTCTCTCCAATGCTGGAAAGATGCTTGCCCACATCATCCTCAAAAGGCTCCTCAACAACATCTCTGAAGGCAACCTTCCTAAAGCCCTGTGTAGTTTCCGCCCTGGCCACATCACCATTGACACGGTGTTTGCTGCGCGCGACAAGTCCAGGAAAAATACATCGAGCGGCAGG
>JADBJO010007428.1:40000-55000 GCA_016801955.1 Conus betulinus | reverse complement strand
CAGCCAGCATGTCCCCTTTCTATTCAATTTGCTGCCAGTCTTCACCCAATTCCTCATTTGTTTTCGACCAGTTGCAGACGGATGTGATAGGCTTCGGTGTTGAATAGTTTGATTGATCCTCGTTCTAATGAACGAAGGAAGCGTTTGTTTCCTTTTTATTTTGTTCTGTTTTCTAAACATTCTGACGAACTTTCGTGGCTTATTGATATAAGGAGTCAGAGACGGTTTTCTTCAAGCGGAGCAGTTTTTCTGTTCTGTTCTGTTTTCTTTCCTTACGCGTCATCAGTACTTCCACAAACCATTTTGTTCTATGGTTTCCTGATATACAGTCAGACCTAGGTTCATCCTGTTGCAAGACCTACCATCAACAGTTCACAGAGAGCAAATAAACATCAAGTGAACAGGTGGCAAACCCACCAGAGGAGACACTGCCCTGCTGTTGACTCACTTCGGCGGTGTTCGTCCATGCCTGCTCTGATTCAGTAGAACACCACCTAACATGCTCCCTGATGACAACAGTAATTGTTGGGCTGTGGAGCCAGCATGACTAAGTGTCCCAACTGGAGGGGACCAGAGATCCATTTAATGACAGTTTCCATCAAAATACTGATTCCAAAAACTTTGTCACCAGGTCGCTAGCGGCATGGATATAGAGACAGTTGATAAGTGAAGTCACCATGGGAGCAAGGCATGAAGGGCCACTGAATTGGACCTTTTCAGTGATGAAGGGTGAGGATGTGGAAAGCGAAGATGCTATACGGCCATTCCAGTTTGAGGCTATATGAAAGGGCTGCACTCTATGATTCTTTATAACAGACTCTATCATTGACCAGGCCTGACAGTAACTTGGGACAATACTCTCAGAGACACATCTATGAGCAGTCTAAAGCCAACTACGTGGTTCCAGACTACCAATATCATGAGTAAATGCTCCTGTTGGAAATCAGATTCGCTAGTAGCCCAGACCTAATTCCTGGATGATGGACTGTGGTGCCAGTGAGAGTATCATGATGACAGTCACAGCTGTTTTTTTTTAATCTGCTGGAATGGCGTGCTTAGTTCAGTTTAAAGCACCCTAATGATCACATGTATAAATATGTGCGTGCAAGAGTGCACACCAGACAGACAGACAGACAGACAGACAGACAGACAGACAGACAGACACACACACACACACACACACACACACACACACACACACACACACACACACACACACACACACACACACACACACACACACACACACACACTCACACACATGGGGGTGTACACGTGCATGCACACACACAGAGAATGCACGGATATACGCACGCACCTATGTATACGCACATATACATACTTGCGTTTATGCATACACAAACATGAACACACACACACACACACACACACACACACACACACACACACACACACACACACACACACACACACACACACACACACACACACACACACACACACACACACACATAAAATACAATCACACACATCTCACTTGTTCCTCTCTCATCACACTCTTTCTCTCTCTCTCTCCACTTCTCTCTCTCTCTCTCTCTCTCTCTCTCTCTCTCTCTCTCTCTCTCTCTCTCTCTCTCTCTCTCTCTCTCTCTCTCTCTCTCTCTCTCTCGCACGCGCTCTCTCTAGCTCCCTCCTCTCTCTCTCTCCCTCTCTCTGTGCGCGCGCACGCGCGCCTGTGCGTGTGTGTGTGCGTGCGTGCGTGTGCGTGCGTGCGTGCGTGCGTGCGTGCGTGCGTGCGTGCGTGCGTGCGCACGCGCGCGCGCGCGTGCGCGCGCGCGCGCGTGTGTGTGTGTGCACGCGCACGCGCGTGAATGCATTCATGCATGTATTTCTGTGATTTCATGCACTTCACATTAACGTGATATTGATTTCCAGTGTCTGATAAATCTGTGTCTCTGCGAGAAAGATCGACCCAATAGTTTTGTCTGGAGCGAGTGGAACACATTTTGATCACGGACGGACGGACGGGGACACACACACACACACACACACACACACACACACACACACACACACACACACACACACACACACACACACACACACACACACACACACACACACACACACACACACACACACACACACACACACAGCATTTCTTCATTCCCATTCCCATTCTAAAGTACTCCCTGTTCTATAAGAACTGGGAGTACAAAAAGAATGAACAAGAGAAATGTCTGTGCATGATTCAACGTTGGACTATGTTGAACGTTTACACAACCACGGTATGATCTTTGCAGGAATAACAAGGGAATCCAGCGACGGGAGGAAAAGGAGAGGGTTGGTGATGTGTTGGGTGGATGAATGAGGAGAGAGGGGATGGGGAGGGGGGTGGGGGAGGAAGAGATGCCATATTTCTGCATGCAAAATAAATAAGTAAGGTTTTTAGAATGGTGTGGAACGATACGAAAAAGAAAAAAGATCTATTTGATCAGTCATAAACCTTTCATTGAAAAGCATCTTTGCATAGCTGCCTTACCATTGTAGGTGGTTGAGGAAGAAGAAGAAGAAGAAGAAGAAGAAGAAGAAGAAAGAAGAAGAAGAAGAAGAAGAAGAAGAAACGATAACAATGGCATGAATAACACAACAATGACGTCATCAACAACAACAACAACAACAACATCACCAATAACAATAATAATAACAATGATGATGATGATGATAATAATAGAAATAACAATAATAATATTATTATAATAACAATAATAATGATAAATGTGAGCTGATAATAATAATGATGATGATGATGTTTATATAATAAGAAGGAGAAAAATTACCGTAACAATAATGGTGATAATAGGACCAAATGAAAAGAGAATTCTATGCAAGGGTGAAAAGATGCGCATAAAAACCGTTTTTTTTTTTTCCATTTTTACATCCAGGGCATACTATATACATGTGAGGAAAAATTCACTAAAAAAAGTAATGAAAAGAAAAGATGAATACAAAAAGAGCGAGAAAAATATAAAAACATAATGCAAAATACAAGTAATCCATCGATCACCACATGAAATGCTTCCAGACTGTCAGAACCGCACTGCCATTCCTACCCCACACCTCATTTCTCCCGGCATCACGCTCCTCCCCACATCTATTCTGAGACCCACTCAGGTAAAGCCACAACGAAATACTTGAAAAGTAAAGGTCAAAGGGATTAGATCCCCGGCAACATCTTGTTACCAATCAGTTTTTCAAATGAAGTATCCAGAGAGAGAGAGAGAGAGAGAGAGAGAGAGAGAGAGAGAGAGAGAGAGAGAGAGAGAGAGAGAGAGAGAGAGAGAGAGAGAGAGAGAGAGAGCGGTAATGATCAGTGAAAAACTTTATAAAAGGTCAAACAAACCCTTATATGAACAAACGTTGAAAGATGGAGTGCCAGTTTTCTCTGCACTGTTTTGAAAGTGATCGACATCTCATATCAGCGAGATTCTTGTTCTCTCTCTCATCCCAGCAAGCAATTCCCCCTTTCAGTTCAGTTTGCTGATGGTGCTCGCCCAATGTTCTCATTTGTTTTCGATCAATTGTAGGCAGATTGTGTAAGCTTTGGTGTGGAGCAGTTTGACTGATCCTCAACCTTACGGATGAATTTTTTCCCCTTCTCTCCTTCTCTCTCAAAATTCTGATGGATCTGTGCCTCTTATTGAAACGTGAAGGAGTCAGAGATGTTTTTTTTTTATGAAGTGGATCATTTTTTTTTTTTTTATTCTGCTTCATTTTATACTTTATCTATAATTGGAGCCCTATCCGTGGCATTGCACACACTCCATCTTCAGTTTTCTGATACAGCCAGACCTTACCACCAGCAGTCCACAGGGAACAAATAAATGTCGTCATCACAGGCAACCCACCAGAGGAGGCGCTGCCTTGAAGCTGGATCACTTCAGTGGTATTCACCCAAGCCTACTATGCCCCCAAACGACACCAATAATTGTCCAGTCGTGGAGTCAGCACGAGTGACCATTCTCTTCTGGAGGACGTCATGAATCCATGTCACATCTATGAAGCTCCGCCGGACTCGTAATCTTGGTAATCCTGGGTTGCGGGTTCGAATTTCCGCCGGGGCGTTTCGGTACAGAGGGATTTATTCCCTTGGAGTTGGTTGTGACTCCATTTCCCATTCAGCCTTTCGAATCAGACTATAAACCGAGTCTCCGTGTGTGAACGCATGCATAACATCTTGCACACACCTAAAATCCCATCACCAGCTTTCGGAAGAGAAGGCCAGTTTGGCCGTTGGAATGGATGACACGTTACACATAGCATGCACCCTGCGTGAGAAATGGAAAGAATGAAGAAAGTAAGGAAACTGAGTAAACAGTATTGACTGGATGATACGGGAAACGACTGAATGATGCGCCAGCTGGCAGCTCTTCAGTCGGCACTGCCCAGGTAGGCTGCCCCTGTTTAAATGAGTATGGATTGTAAAGCGCTTAGAGCTTGGTCTCTAGCCGAGGATAGGCGCTATATAAGTATTCATAATAATGATAATCAATACCAACTCTTTGTCACATGGTAGACATAGGCACGGCTATGGAAAAAAAATATGACTGAGGTCATCATGAGAGCTGGGCATTAAAGACCACAGTATTCAACACCTTTTAATAATGATGTATCTGACACCTTTTGATAACGATGTATCTGACACCTTTTGATATATTTATAATGATCTGACACCTTTGATAACGATGTATCTGACACCTTTCAATAACGATGTATCTGACACCTTTTAATAATGATGTATCTGACACCTTTTAATAACGATGTATCTGACACCTTTTAATAATGATGTATCTGACACCTTTCAATAACTATGTATCTGACACCTTTCAATAATGATGTATCTGACACCTTTTGATAATGATGTATCTGACACCTTTTAATAACGATGTATCTGTCACCTTTTAATAATGATGTATCTGACACCTTTTAATAATGATGTATCTGACACCTTTTAATAATGATGTATCTGACACCTTTTAATAATGTATCTGACATGTATCTGACACCTTTTAATAACGATGTATCTGACACCTTTTAATACTGAGTGAGGAACAGGAAAGCAAAGAGACTATGACAGTTCAGTCTAATTGGAGGTGACGTGAAAGGGCTGTACTCCACGATTTTTTAAAAAATATAATATATACTAATATTGACCAGGCCTGAGGGAAAATTAGAACAATTCTCCAAGAGACACATCTATGTGCAGTAGATTAAAGCCGACAATGTGGTTCCATCAACCAATATGATAACTAAATGCCACTGGTGGGGCTGAGCCACTAGTTCCCAGAGCAAAACCCACAGGAATGGACTGTGGTGCGAGTAAAAGTATTATGATTACAGTCAGAGCAGTTTTTTTTTAATCTGTCTAAGTGGTGTGTGTGTAGGTCAATCTACTGTGTTCTAAGGATCCCATGCAGAAGGCGTTAATCCCTGATTTGAAAATTGAGAAATCGTTCTATATTGGATTACACAAGTCCATATTTACAGCAGAACTAACAGCAATACTTATGGCCTTAAATTATTTGATCAACTTCCCTCAAACTATATTTCAGATTCTTTTTTGTGTAGATATTTGGAATGTTTTCCAAAATGAAGTGAAACATCAAAAACGACCAAGACCATTTTAATATTCAAAATATAAAAGATAACTTTACAACGACTAAAAAATTACTTTCCTTAATGTATAGATGGAAACTTGATGCTTTCAAAACAAAATATGTCAAAAATATAGTTTGCATTTGTGGATGCAAAATATCTCCTAATCACATTCTTTCATGTCAAAGCTTGAAGATATTCATTCCAGTTTTATCGCAGAATAACCCGCTCAGTATATTCGATTCACCAGCTTTGACTTATGACTTTTTTTGTAAGTCTAGAGAACAGTCCAATTGGTCACTATCTATAATCATTTTTTTTTTTTTTTTTGCGGAAGTGATGGAGGGGTAGAAGAGGAGATGGGTGAGGGGGGGGGGGGGGGGGGGGGGTTTATATAATTTTGTTTTTTTTTTTTTTTTTTTTTTTTTTTTTTTTTTTTATTATATATCGTGTAGCTATATATTCTTCCTACATTCAAATACACATACATTTCACGCCTAAGCATCCATATGTATACACACGTACATGAATATGTAGAACTCCATACAGTTTAGACATGCACAAGTCTCACACACACACACACACACACAGATAACCCACATGCATCCACACTGATGCCTTCTCCCCCACATATCCCCCAAAACACACACACACACAAACAGACAGACAGACAGACAGACAGACAGACAGACACACGCACACCACATGCATACACACCAATGCCATCTGCCCCACATATCCCAAACATATCCCACACACACACACACACACACACACACACACACACACACACACACACACACACACACACACACACACACACACTCCCCGAGTAAACACTCTGCCAGGGACCCTGGGTCCGCCACTTCCATATATCCACATCACTCAGATGTCTAATCAATTGGTGCCAGAAGTGCCCCCTGGGTATTGATCTTTTCTTCTTCTCCCCGCTCTCCTCCATCTCTCCCCTCCTCCTCCATCCTACTCTGTCCTGCTGACGTAATAGACCGATGGGAGACAGAGCCAAAGGCGGCAGACGATGGCTTTGATAGCCTGCAGGCGAGCGTGCAGAGGGTCTGGACCTTGGAGTGTCCTGATCAGATTAATCGCCCACACCTCATTTGACCTGGACTCTTCCTTTTCTTTCCTCTCCCCAACTTGACGTTCATTTTGCAGGCGACTCTCTCTCTCTCTCTCTCTCTCTCTCTCTCTCCCTCTCTCTCTCTCCTCTCTCTCTCTCTCTCTCTCTCTCTCTCCCTCTCAATCTCTCTCTCTCTCTCTCTCCTCTCTCTTCATAAAATAATGGTGACACATTGAGAGACAATCTAGGTCTATCTTATTTCACTCTGTCTTGATTAAGTGACATAAATACTTGGGACGTAGATTATCAGGTCAAAGTCCATTCCCTTTTGATTTGAAGCAGGTTAATGTAACATCACATGAATGCGTGGATAGCCAAGAGGTATATGCTATTTCATACAAAGTTATTTTTTATGATATCCCTCCCATTTTGCCTTTTTTTTTTTTTTTTCCCCAAGATAATGACAATAAAATGGCGAAGTGTCAAATGCCCAGACTCTCTCCTCCTCCCTCTCTCTCTCTCTCTCTCAGACTCTCTCTCCTCTCTCTCTCTCTCTCTCTCTCTCATCCAGCTCTCTCTCTCTCCTCTCTCTCTCTCTCTCTGCGTTTTCTGGTTATGATGTCATGATCTAGAAAACCAGCACCAACTGGAATTTGTATGATGATGATATATAATGATAATAACGATAATAATAATAACGATAATAATAACTATAGTAGTAGTAGCAGTAGTAGTAGTAGTAGTAGTAGTAGTAGTAGTAGTAGTAGAAGTAGTAGTGGCGGCAGTAGTAGTAGTCGTCGTCATCATTGTCGTCGTTGTCATCATAGCAGCAGTAGTGGTAGTAGTAGTAAATTAGTAGTGGCGGTAGAAGTAGCAATGGCTATAACACTTGGACCTAAGACACAGATGATTCACTATTCTATGAGAGAGCCTAAGGCTCTCAGGACGGTCCATACCTCATGTCAGACCAACAACCAACAAACTGGTACCATGCCTGGATATCTCCTTCCTCGTTCTCTCTTTTCTCTCACCCCCCCAGTTCCAGCTCTGCTGACCTTTGTGGCGTGCCGATGTCATTTGTCATCGACAGTGGTGTCCTGCTGTGGTCTTTGGTGGACCGCCTGACTGGCGGGGGCAGGACCGACCTGCCTGAGCAAGTGCTCTGATCAGATTTGCTCCCATGGCTGAATGGATCCAGACATCGTCTCTGATCGTTTCGCCGAGTGGCACTATCTATACACATTAAGCCCCTCAAACCCCGTCTTCATATCCACCAACCTCACCCCACCTCAAAAACAAAAATATGGTTTCATCTTCTAGTGTGATGCTCCTTCAAAACTCTGGTGAAAACAAATAGCTCTCTGTTATCTGCATCCATTAACATATATTTTGAGAGAAAAAGAGCAGAAGGAAGAACGTATTCGATATGTTTGGGCAAAACAACAACAAAACATTGCTGATGGCAGGGTCCTGGGAATGGAAAGGGAGACAAAAGGCACCGGTTTTGAAACCTAAAAAAACCTCTCACTGAAACGTATCTCCACACAGCATCTATATTCATCTTAAAGGTCTTCTCTCGGGGTGTCTCATAATTTTGTTTTGTTTTATTTGCTCAACCACAAAGTCAGTGAGTTCAGCTAGAAGGTATCTGGGTTATTTCAAATACATGTGCGCAATCTCCTAAACAAACTCCCCCCCCCCCCCCCCCCCCCCCCCCCCCATCTGCTTTTGTTTGTGCAGTGCCATCATTTCCTGAAGGAAATTCTGGGTGACATAGAGGGTAGTGTGCCGGGGAGGTACATGGACAGCCCGGGGGTTGAACATTTACCTTGGGCAAACCATGCATGGATGGAAAACGCTTTAACGCGAGTAGTGGAAGTGCCGCTGAAAAAACTGTAATGGAAAAGAAGAAGCTTTAGAAGCTTTAGAAGAAGAAAGAGCTTTAGAAGAAGAAGAAGCTTTAAGAAGAAGAAGAAGAAGAAGCTTTAGAAGAAGACGAAACTTTAAGAAGAAGAAGAAGAAGAAGCTTTAGAAGCTTTAGAAGCTTTAGAAGAAACTTTAGAAGTTTTAGAAGAAGAAGAAGCTTTAGAAGAAGAAGAAGCTTTAGAAGAAGAAGAAGAAGAAGAAGAAGAAGAAGAAGAAGAAGAAGAAGAAGAAAGTCGGAAGGTAAAACATAATGTTGGGAAGAAAGAAAACTCAGATTAAAAAAAAAAAAAAAAAAAAACTTAGCATGGACGAACACAACAGACATGTTGAAAATGTACACATTCGTTTATTTTATGTTGTTTTTATCAGTTGCTGAGGAAAGAGGATAAAGAAGCCAGAGGAAAGGGGGTGGACCTCATATTTCTGTAAACAAAGCAAAAAAAAAAAAAAAAAAAAGAAAAAGGCAAGATCCAGAGAACGGAATGGAACACAAAACAGAGCTATATGCATATGAATCCAAAAAATCTCACCGGAAAACATTTTTGCATGGCAACTTTAATATTCTTGTTGGAAGAAGCTTTAGAAGAAGAAGAAGAAGAAGAAGAAGAAGAAGAAGAAGAAGAAGAAGAAGAAAAAAGAAGAAGCTTCAGAAGAAGAAGAAGAGAAGAAAAAAGAAGAAGAAGAAAAAGAAAGAAGAAGAAGAGAAGAAGAAGAAGAAGAAGAAGAAGAAGAAGAAGAAGAAGAAGAAGAAGAAGAAGAAGAAGAAGAAAAAGAAGAAAGAGAAGAAGAAAAGGACACATGAAAACTTGGGAAAACTTCCACGTCCATCAATGTACATTTGGAATGAACTGGAAGAGAAGCAGGAGAGTAGAGAAGGAAACGATTGGAGGTGTTCCCTATTTTGTGTACGCAGACCAAACTCGATAGCAAGGCCTTCAGAATGGCAGAGGATGGCAAGTCTGCTCTGGTTGCGAAACCCCCCAAGTTCTTGAGAAAACCATGTTCGCAAAGTACCTGTATGTTATCCTGATATTTGCTCTCAGGGTAGCCAGTAGCCTTGTCTGGTTTTCAAATACGTAGAAATAGAAACAGGACGAATGTTGTCAGCTTGCTTCTCAAGGATCTGAAAGTAGTGATGTCTAGTCATTCTCTCAAATAAAGCTCATCTCTTTTCATTATGTCTCTCTACGTGCAGTGGTTGCTGACATCCTGTGTAGAACCAGTTTGAGAAAACGGAAATCGTCGACTGTTGCAAAGGGAAACATTCTAAGTTGAAAAAAACTTGCCTTCGGGTAACTACGTCGCGACGTATATGGACTGCAAACATTTTCAGCATGTGAAAAGGGAATGTTTTTTTTAAACAAAGTCAATTCATTTTGGAATAAATGCTCCGTCGTCGATAGCAGCAGAAGAAGAAGAAGAAGAAGAAGGAGAAAAAGAAGAAGCAGCTTTAGAAGAAGAAGCTTTAGAAGAAGAAGCTTTAGAAGAAGAAGAAGAAGAAGAAAGAAGAAGAGAGAAGAAGAAGAAGAAGAAAGAAGAAAAAGAGAAGCTTTAGAAGAAGAAGAAGCTTTAGAAGAAGAAAAAGAAGAAGAAGAAGAAGAAGAAAGAAGAAGAAGAAGAAGAAAGAAGAAAGAAAGAGAGATGGTGATAATGATTACGATGAAAAACAAAAACCCATTGAAAACAGTAGTGCAGTGTAGAAAGAGATGTTAATGCACAAGGGACATAAACAAAGACACTATATCCGAGCACCCACCCTCCTTTTAACACCGCCCTCCCCCCCCCCCCCCCGAAAAAAAAAATGATGATGGTGACATGAATGAATGATTTTTTTAGGTAAACTTTCAAAGCCCATTCTCATGCATACGGTCACCTTGGGATACGATGGGGATGGGTGTGCTCCTAAAATGAACGTCACAGAATAAACACAGACAATGGATGTCAGAAAGCAATATCGCGATGAAGAAATCAGAGCATCGCCATAAATAAACGGAAGCAATGAACAAACATCGAACATTGATGGGATCGTCACTGTCATTGACAATCATGTTCTCTAGAAGGGCGGTTCTGTTGTTCTTTTACCTGAAAAGCGTTTTGAGTTTCATCTCTAAACTGCAAATCATGATCACAACCAGTTTTCATAATCTGTTTTCTTTTTGTGTAGTCGTCGGCGCATTAACTAAAACGCCTGTCCTGTTTACAAAGTACGTAACAGCCCTCATCATCACAGTCTTGATCAGCACTAGGGTTTGCTGATCCAAGGTCTGACATCGACACTTCCTCATGTGCAGCTGTCACAGATTCTCAGTCATAATGTTCCATGTTGATCTCTGAGTGTCACTGTGCCGAGTGTCTAGCGCAGGCCGAGTTACAAACGGAGGCACATGGTTGTCACACTGAAAACTAACGCCTCATCATGCATGCAGCACGACTGTCGCTGGTTCTGTCAACATGGTAAAATAAACTAGGTGGTGTCGGCAAAAAGATAACTTTTTATCTTGTATCCATCCATCCATCCATCCATCCATCCATCCATCCATCAGTCAATTAATCAATCTATCTATCTATGAATTCTATCAGTGGACCATATATTTTTTCATTGTTCAATAATAACTTCATTACATAAAGAATCGAACGTGGATGTGACTGTACATGATTCTATCAAAACATTAACCCACAAACCAGAAATTGTGCAGATAGCAAAAGTGCTTTCCATGCATCAAATTGATAGATTTTTGTCAACGCTCCCCTTCCCCTCGCTCTTGCTTTTTTTTTTTTTCTTAAGTCTGAGTGTGAACAGATTCTAAATTAAAGAGCTCACTCACTCACTCACTAGCTCTGAATGTATATATGTATATATGCATGAATGTATATGTGTACATGCATTCATGCGTGCATGCTTGTATATATGCCATTGTGAATGTGTACATGTATGCAGTCTAAAATGATAGCAGCAATACGCAACCCACGACAACACAGGTCAGTATGACCCAACACCAGCCCAAAACACAACTAAACATAACAACACAATGTCACTTAAATCAACACCCATGGGTCTCTTCTGACGATCCCAACCTCCCCAAACAACAACAAGACAACAACAACAACAACAAACACTGATTCGATCCATTCCATCACGTTCAGGTCTTTCCGTCTTGAAAAATGCACAGAGGCCCCAAGTCCAGCAGGGGTATTATACGGGAATGCTAAATTTCATCCATGAAAAATTGATCTCATGGCGGGTGAAACAGCGAGACTGCGTCAGCTTCCCAAGAAAAAAACGTCCGCAGTTGCGAGCCCTGTTTATTAGCAGAGTATTGCCCTTTCCTGCCTCTGGGCTGGGCCCGAGGCCATAAAACCGAATCGGTGTCTGTAAAGAGTTAAAATATGCCTGTTGAACTGTTGGTTAAGTTTTTTGTGTTCAGTTCGGGGGTCATTCGGTCTTTTAAGTGTGTGAGTGTGTGTGTGTGTGTGTGTGTGTGTGTGTGTGTGTGGTGTGTGTGTGTGTGTGTGTGTGTGTGTGTGCGTGCGTGCGTGTGTGTGTGTGTGTGTGTGTGTGTGTGTGTGTGTGTGTGTGTGTGTGTGTGTGTGTGTGTGTGCGCGCGCGCGCGCGCTCCCACCACCCGCCCATGTGTGTGTACGTGTGTGTGTGTGTGTGTGTGTGTGGTGTGTGTGTGTGTGTGTGTGTGTGTGTGTGTGTGTGTGTGTGTGTGTGTGTGTGTGTGAGAGAGAGAGAGAGAGAGAGAGAGAGAGAGAGAGTATATTTTTTGTTCGCCAGTCTGTCTGTCTGTATTTGCTTTGCGTGTGTTGGTGTGTTACACATCCATACAGGCGTACATGTTTGGATGTGTACGTCCATCTTTATTTCCAGGTGTAATAGAGATGCCCATATAAACCGGTGTACGATATCTTTTATACGTCATTCACAGAAATCGATCTACCGGGGCTATTTTTGTTTTCCAACTCTTTTTGTTGGAGGGCAATGTTGTAATTAGAACTGGCGTGAAAACTGCTTAAATGTGTTGTCAGCAAGCAAGCACACGAACGTGAATGTGTGTGTCCGTGTATGTGCGTTCGTCTTTGGACTCTGTCCGTGCATGCGTGTGCGTGTGTATGAATGTGTGTGAGTGTGTGCATGCATGTGTATGTATACTCGTGTGTTTGTGTGCATGCATACACGCGCGCGCGCACGCGCGCGTGTGTGTGTGAGTGTGTGTGTATGTGCGCACCATTCATTTTCGCAGGTAAAACAGTGCAGTGTGGTGTGCTCCCTTCAGTTTTCTTTTCTGTTGGTGTATTCGAAAAATACGCATTATGAGGACACGTACTGGTAAAAAAGGCAAACAAACAAACGCTTAGACACGTAAGCATCGAACGCTTGCATGACTTATCACCGACATCCTCATTCCTGTCACCTCACCGGACTTCATTGTCTTTGTTCCTTTGTTGATAGTCTTCACCTGACGTTCACTGCTGTTTTTCGTCCAGTGGTGGACAGAGTTTGAAGGCCACCGTGTGGACAGTTTGATTCTCGTTCATAGAAATGGCGGTTTTATGTCACTTTTCTGTTCTTTTACTAAAGAGTTTTAGGATTGTCTCTTTTATGAAAGGGGCCAGAGAAGGTGTTCAAGTGTAGCAGTTTTTGTTTTGTTTTGTTTCGCTTTAGGAGCAGGAGCAAATAAAGTCACCGTGGGACAACCCAGCGGAGGAGACGCTGCATGTTGTTGAGTCACTTCAGATGTGTTCCCCTGTGCCTGCCTTCATTGAGCAAGACACGTCCCACCAAACGTGTCCCTCTACTGAGACAACCACAGTTTGGATGTGGATCTAGTGACAACACTCATTCGATGACGGTCCCAAGGATATTGAGGATATTGTCCTTTTTACACACGCTCACCGTTCACATCATGCACGTGGAAAGAATCACAGCTGAGGCCATCATGATAGCAGGGCGTGAAAGCCACAGAATCTGTTGTCTTTTTTGAAAGAAGATCAATGAGAAGAACCATGAAGAGGATACTATAGTCTTCAATCTTAGTCTGAGACTTATTCACAGGGCTGTACTCTGTGTAGAAGTTTTGAGAATGTGTCCCAGGCTCAGGCTTAATGGGTACATTTGACCAGCATTCTTGAAAATGATTGCATTCAATGGCTGGAACTCGACTCTTCGGTTCCAGTGTTACATAGAACCCATAGCACTCAAGAGAAGCTGGTGAAATTGGAAATTCCATGAATAAATGCCCCTTGTGGGACTTGAACCTGACACCCCCCAGCTCAAACCTGCGATAATAACCATTGAACCGAGGTAAGGGGTGCAAATTAATGTATTGTTGAAGACAAGAATCGGAATAGTTTGAATCTGTCTACAAAAAGTGTAAATGCACAGTACATATGCATTTGATTGCTCATATGCAAGTGTACACACATGCACACACATATGTACATATTTGTGTACGCTCGTGCGTATATATGCGTACGCATATTCATACACACTCGCATGCAGACACATGCACACGCACATATACACAGATAAACGTATTGTTTCCAGTTATACTTACACACATGTACGCACACACCACAGGCACATGAAGAGGACACATACGCAAATATTAATGCCCACCAACATCTACCTCAACTCTCCTCTTCTTTCGCTCACA
The DNA here is from genome assembly GCA_016801955.1 of Conus betulinus. Classification (NCBI taxonomy): domain Eukaryota; kingdom Metazoa; phylum Mollusca; class Gastropoda; order Neogastropoda; family Conidae; genus Conus; species Conus betulinus. The sequence goes on along the minus strand of JADBJO010007428.1, from coordinate 40,720 downwards.
CACATGCAAAACCAGCATGCACAAAAGTCAATATCCCATCAGAGACCCTAAGTCCACCACGATGACCCACTCGACTCCACCACACTCCCATGTCAGATCAACGATTGCCAAAAATTCCGCAACCTGTTGATTCTCTCTCTCTGTCTCTGTCTGTCTGTCTGTCTGTCTCTTCTTCCTACCACCCTGCACTATCTTGCTGACGTAACGATGATCACATCACACACACACACACACACACACACACACACACACACACACACACACACACACACACACACACACACACACACACACACACACATGCATAGACACATTAACTTACTCAGGCACAAACACACGCCCTCCCCTCTGTGTGTGTGTGTGTGTGTGTGTGTGTGTGTGTGTGTGTGTGTGTGTGTGTGTGTGTGTGTGTGTGTGTGTGTGTGTGTATGTGTGTGTCTCTCTCTCTCTCTCTCTCTCTCTCTCTCTCTCTCTCTCTCTCTCTCTCTCTCTCTCTCTCTCTCCCCCAAGATTCATGTGAGGACAATGGTTATAATCAGTTGGCCCCTTTGTTAAAAATAGCAAGCGCTTATACAAATAAGCGAGTGCGGATTGTAAAGCGCTTAGAGCTTGCTCTCTAGCCGAGAATAGGCGCTATATAAGTATTCATTATTATTATTATTAAATAAAGATAAAGAAAACTAAAAAAAAATGAAGAAAATTGTGTACTGTCTGCATCAC
>JADBJO010007428.1:27500-30000 GCA_016801955.1 Conus betulinus | reverse complement strand
TCGTCAGACGTTCTCTCGTTTGTTTTCTTCCAATGGCGGACACATTTTGTAGGCTTCGGTGTTGAAAAGTTCGATTGATTTCCATTCTTACAAATGAAAGGAAACGCATTTTTTTTGTTCTCCTCTTTTCTGTTGTTTTTTCCCCCCGAAATGGATTTGTGTTCCATATTAAAACGTAGAGGAGAAAGGGAGGGCTTTTCTTGACGCAAAGCAGTATTCGTTTTTCTTTCCTTTTTTCACCCATCATAAGTGCACACTCAATAGCATTAACCACAAGCTGCACATGCTGATTTCCTCACACATAGCCCACACCAGGATTCATCCTATTGCTTGACTCACTCCCAGTCATTCACACGGAGGAATGATATTGAGTCACCATAGGGCGACCCGCCGGAGGAGACGCTGCCCGGCTGCTGAATCACTTCATGTGATGAACAACTGCATTTGTCAGTCGGTGCCAGAACCAGTCTATAAACATCCAGATATCGCACAATTGAGCCGAAAAACAAAAATGGAGTTTTTTAGTTATTGATGCATGCAGATCAAAACAACAGTCAACAGAGTTTTTGTTTTCTTTATTTTGGATCAGAATCTTGTTGGTGGACAAAGAGAACCATTGCTGCAACTCCTGCGCTTGCCTACAACGATCAGAGGGGGAGACAACTTGTCCAGGGTTCATCATTGCAGAGGTGTCTGAGGACTGCGGTGAGCTCCAGACCAGTGACAAGTTGCTAAGACAAAGACGTTAAGACAACCGCCGTCTTTGCATACTGACTGATACTGATCATGGTCTCAGGGACCTTACATCAGCAAAGCCCGATAACGTGGAACAATTAATGGCCTAAAGTTCTGGTTGCAAAGTGATCTAAGCTGCAAAGTTTCTAGATTCAACGCCCATCTTGCGCCGAATTGGATAAAGATACGTGATTGTCCTTTCATTTTTTGTTGTCCTGAGTGCTGTGTATCTTGCTTGAAGAAGACCTTAGCGTTCGAAACGCGTCGTGTTTTGTCTTGTGATTCATTTGTCTACGCTTTTCGGCGGAGCCTTATAAATCATTTTTCAAAACTGATGGCGTATAGTTTATATGCATGTGGCAATAATTTGGAGGCGGGGCTATAAGCAACATGACCTTACGAGACATTTTCTCGTATGTCCCCCTCTCCTCCCCCTCCAACCCTTCCTGCATGCTCTCTTCTCATCCCATCCTGTGCGCAATTGTTATACTTTAAAAATGGTTTGATTCGTGACACTTCTTATTCTTCGCCAAAGCATTCAAAAGAATGAGTAAACAGTGGAGAGGAATAGAAACAAATGAATACAGACAAAACATAGAGGCAGAGCTGACAGAGATTGATAAATAAAAAATGGAGAGTGTGAGGATGATGGTCCGTTAACCCTCAAACGACCAAGTGGGGTCCGTTTGGACCCCAGCAGCATGTTTTTATGTGCCATTTTTGAGAGTTTTGTAAGAAAAAAAATTCCTGCCATGAATTTGTCAATCTATGTCACTTTGAACTTCACACGCATTTTTACAAAAAATCGGCATGAGGGTATGACAACTGTAGTAAAAATTTCATTGGGGTCCAAATGGACCCCAGCAAGAAATATATGTCATATGATGTTATTGTCTTCAGTTTTATCAAACTTTTCACATCTACTGAATGTTTCGTATCGTGTTACAGTAAACTATGGACAACAGAACTAGTTTTAGGTTCTTTATTTATTGTTTCTTGTTTATGAAAAAAAGAAAATGCGTTGTTCTATAAGAAAGACTCAAAGGGAGAGAAGTCACTTTTTGGGGTCCACAATCCTTCTTTTGTAAACCATAATTGCATTTGAATATTAGATGATATTTGTCAAAGTTGAAAGAAGCAATAAAACTATAATTTAAGGAAAATTGACTCAGTAAAGCTAGCATTTCAGCAGAAAATCTACTGGAGTCCAAACGGACCCCACGTTGTCGTTTTCGTAGGTAAATAGCTTGGTCGTTTTAGGGTTAAAGTAAACCAAAAGAAAAGGAGGAGTGGGATGAAGAGGAAGACTATGAGGAGGAGAAGGACAAAGAAGGAGCAGGAGGAGGGACTGGGGAAAAAGAATGAGGAATAAGATTTAGAAAGACACAGCAGAAAAAAAATGAGAATGAGAATGAGGAAAAGATGGAGTGGACACACACACACACACACACACACACACACACACACACACACACACACACGCGCGCGCGCGCGCGCGCGCGCGCGGGCGCGCGCACGCACGCACGCACGCACACACACACACACACACACACACACACACACACACACACACACACACACACACACACTCACTCACACCCTCCCCCACACACACGCACGCACACACACACACACACACACACACACACACACACACACACACACACACACACACACACACACACGCGCGCGCGCGCGCGCGCGCGCACGCACACACACACACATACACACACACACCACACACACACACACACACACACACACA
>JADBJO010007428.1:5000-22500 GCA_016801955.1 Conus betulinus | reverse complement strand
CAGTAAAACTGTTCCCTTTCCATTCAACGATGTGTTGATTTAAAAAAAAACTTTGTCTCATTTGTCAATTTCTGTTTCCGTCTTCTTGTATTGAGAACTGAAAAATCAAAATCAAAATACATACACATACAAAAATGCACATACACATACAGAAATCGAAAACATTTTTTTTGATCCAGCCCATTCACGTGTCACGTGGCTGGTCCTAAAGAGGTCTGCCCAAACTGCCTTAGATTCCCTGTGCATTGCGTCTCATGTATTTCACATCTGATCGATGGCAGGCGAGCATACTTACTGCATTCATGTTGTAATTAATTACTCCAACCTTAGTTCCTTCTTCCTTCCTCCAGATTAAGTAAAAAAAAAAAAATTATGATCCCACAAGACTTTTTCACCTTGCTCTCTCTGAGTGCATGCACGTGTCTCTATGTACTCTGTGTGTGTGTGTGTGTGTGTGTGTGTGTGTGTGTGTGTGTGTGTGTGTGTGTGTGTGTGTGTGTGGTGTGTGTGTGTGTGTGTGTGTGTGCGCGCGCGCGTGCGCACTGTACCATATCATGCATACATCAACTCTAGGAGTCCCAAACACTGCCATGACTGCATCCATTCTGTATATCTTCACTCTCAAGCTCGTGTAAGGACAACAAGATAGGGCTTAATAGTAACGAGGCTCTGGACACAGACGAGGCACTCTCCTGTCAGAGGTCTGAAATCCATAAGTATGATCTATGCATCATTAGTCCCGTGTCAGATCTACGACCACCAAAATGCAGCCATGTATTGATCTCTCTGCATTCCTTTCTCCCTGCCCTGTCCACCTCAGATCCAGCTCAGTCATAGTGCTGGTGCCACCATTAACAGCAGCAATGGTGCCCTGTTGTGGTCTTTGGTGGGTAGTCTGAACGGTGTGGGCAAGGTCCAGTTACACGGGCGATGCTCTGATTAAATTCGGTTCCATGCCTTGACCGACTTGGATCTTTTTACCATATGGCGTGTGTGTGTGTGTGTGTGTGTGTGTGTGTGTGTGTGTGTGTGTGTGTGTGTGTGTGTGTGTGTGTGTGTGTGTGTGTGTGTGTGTGTGTGTGTGTGTGTGTGTGTGTGTGTGCGCGCGCGCGCGTTCTTCTCCTCTTTCCCCATTCTCTGTCTCTGTCTCTGCCTCTGTCTCTCTCTCCTCTCTCTCTCTCTCTCTCTCTCTCTCTCTCTCTCTCTCTCTCTCTCTCTCTCTCTCTCTCTCCTTTCTCATTCTCTCTCACTCTCTGTCTCACTCTGTCTGTGTGTGTGTGTGTGTGTGTGTGTGTGTGTGTGTGTGTGTGTGTGTGTGTGTGTGTGTGTGTGTGTGCACGCGCGCAGGCATGTGTGCGTGTTCATGAATGTCACATTAGCACATCAATTTCCAATATCTGAGACGTACATCCGTATGAGGAAGTTATGATGGGGTCTTTGGACACAGACGAGCCACATTCCACCACAAACCTCCCTCCTATGGGACGATCCACGCCACATCAGTGACAGGCAAGATCAATGACCGCCAAAATGCCGCCATGGACTGCTTTTGTCATCCCCTTTTTCTCTCTACTCCCTCTCTACCCTTCTACCTCTGCCTTCCCCACCCTCCCACTCCATCCTGCTGACGTGATGTGCCGACACTGACTGACAGGAACAACGGGGCAGACGGTGGTCTGTGTCAGATAGCATGGCTGATGAAAGCAGAACACATCTTCGTCCTGCTGGTTAAGTTTTTATCTCTGCCTGATTCGACCCACACATTTTCGCATAGTTTTCGCAGCTCTCGGTTAGTTAACACTTTGAGTTCAGAAACGAAAACCATCGCCCTCCTCAGCTTTCTGTCTGTCTGTCTGTCTGTCTGTCTGTCTATCTATCTATCTATCTATCTATCTTTGAGCAAAAACACTTTCCGACTCCGGGTTGTTCATATTTCTGTGTGTTCTGACTCGAGTCTAATAAAAATTTACCTTTGGGAAATTTTCGGCCAGCTACTGCTGGTCTTCATTAGCCCCGACTGACTGTAGTTGTGGTGGGTGTTGGTGTTCTCTGAGTTGTCCTCACTGGTGGAGTGATTGGTGTCAGCACACACTTGTAAATTTGGGGGGGGGGGGGGGGTCATAGCCACAGTCTCTGTTCAAACTTGGTTTTCTCTCCCTGATTTCTATTGCTTCTTTCACTGTCCTTTTTTGTAAACTGTGATTCAGCTGCAATTATGGTGGCTTGAAACTTGTTGGTATGGTGGGATGTTGTTGTCAGATGTTCATAATATGCAGAAGAAGTTTTGGTGGTGTGTTCATTCAGCCTTGTTTTCAATGGCCGACCAGTTTCTCCACTATAGTCCTCACTGCACTCCTCACATTGAATGATACACCACACCACTTTTCTTTTTATCATATCTATCTATCTATCTATCTATCTATATATCTATCTATCTATCAAGCCCCCATCGCCCCCTAGATATAGCTAAAATGCTTTTATGTTTGTCACAGCGTATAAGACGGTGACAGGGAACACCCTAGGGATGTAATGGGTTTCCCTATTTAAATCCTCCCTCCCACTAACTAATACTAACACGCACTACAAAACAGACACAAGCAAACGAATACAGGTGCACAAACAGCCAATTTTATTTACAGTCACTCCCACAATCATTCACAATCACCCAACAGCACATATACCTTAACTTCCACATTACAACCCATGAGCACTCAAAGGACAGGCATATAAACCCCAGCAAAATTTCTTCGCCACAGCACCCAAGTGCACAGCGGTCAAGCACAGACCCAACTCCGGTGCATACAAACACCAGCCAATAACAACTTGCCCTCCTGTCGCTGGGAATCTCAAGGGATCCCGACCCACCCAGAGTCCAACCTAGACAAGGGATACCACTGGCGGAATCACATGGTAACCAAGGGCTGGACTGCCAGGCAATTAGACAGCGCCACCGAACCCTTGGTGCCCATGCGATACCCCGCTCCGCTCAAGACAACCTGACCAACCTCTGCTGGCAATTTGCTCACCCAGGAGCACTTATTTACCAAACACCCCCCCACCACTTCTTCCCTCAAATAATCAAATTACTAAGAAACACATATATACATATCAAACAGTTTCCCAACTCACACATTCGCGCACACCCCCGCCCACACACACATCCGACAACACCATCAACAGCGGCTTCACCCTAGCAAGTCTCCGCAACCATCAGTAGTCACAACATCACCACCGGCTAATCGGACGGGGATGAAGGACGACGACAGAGTGAGGCGCAGCTGTCGAGACCCAAACGATGACGATGACTGAAGCTTACAAGATGATGAAGACTGAAGACTAATGAAAACGGAGACTGAAGATGATTGGAGATCACCAACCGATGAAAGTGTAGAGTGCACTACCTATCACAAAGTGTGTGTATGCAGTAGTGTAACTATCACACCCTACGTGTGACACCTGAGGACCACAGTGGAAACAACCTGCAGTCACAGAGTCGCAGACTGGAAGCTGGCGGTGAGGACACACGTGACCTGGACAGGTCACGCACGTAGGACTCTCCTCCAAATGGCAGACGCAGGCGGCAGGTGACACCACACCCACACCCCCTCGCAGCCTCACTTAGCACCCACCCAAGGTCGGTTCCACCTCGGACTGGTACGGGTGGTGGGCGCATCAGAGCCAAGCCAAGGCAGAAGTCAGGCGACCATCAGAGCAGACATCACAGCGGATGACAGACAGCTGCCAGGGTAGATTCAGGCGCAAACCAGGAACGACAGCCCAGGCGGAGTCAAAGGCGGAAGCCAGGGCGGTCTGTCAGCACCTGGGTCAAAAAAAAAAACACACCCGACGCCTGGAAGCAGGACCCGACCTTGAAGACCTCCGTCTCCCTCACAGGACGGTCGACCCCCCCAGACAAGACAGGACAGGACACCCGCGCTGCAGTGTACCAGTGGACGCCTCTGCACCACTGCTCAACGTAAACTGCAGACGGCACACCGAAACATAGAAACCAACGCTCGGAAGCCAAGCCAACACACAGTTGACCGAGAGCTTACCGTGACACCCTACCCAGCGAGAGGTAGCAAGAGTGTCAGACACACATACTGCAACCTGCCGAACCTTCGCGCGGACGTTTCCAGGAGTCGAAACTGATGAGAGAAGCCAAGCTAGCATCCCAGTCGACAAACTGACCACAGCTCACCAGTTTCCCTCAACCAATAGACAACAACAACACAAGCTGACCCTCACGGTGATCATGGTCACACACACGTGAACATCGCACCCACAGACCTTCTCGCCTGGACTTACCTCCCTTAGCACGCAAGCCAGAATTACAACGGCTACACGCCTCAACGACAAAAACGCAACAACGGCGTCTTGCGCGTGACAATACCCCCATCCTGAGATTTAAAGCCTGTCTTTAAATACCCCACCATAGCAAACACGCGCAAAGAGCAGCAACATGAACAGTATGAACAACCTGAAAAAAAAAAAAATCAGAATTCACTACAACCACTCAATGCCTCACGCGTCCAACTGACTCAGTATCGAACTCCAGTACTTTGTTAAGACAGCGGAAGTCCGCAAAATCGTATCTTACCGTCTTCCTTTTTGACAAGCACAATCGGAGAACAATATGGTGACACAGATTTCTCTATCACCCCCATCCTGAGCATTGTTTCCACTTCTTCTCGGACGCATTCACGCTGTGAGTAGGGCACTGGGTATGGCTTAGCGCGCACCGGAACATCCGTGCTCAATTTGATTTCGCACGTCTCAAGCGTTGTTGTCTCCCCAGGCAGGTCAGTCAACACATCCTTAAACTCCTCCACCAACTGCTGAAGTTGTTCCCGGAACTGGGCCTCCTCTGCACCGATGACCACATCCTTCGCTGTCTCGGTTGTAGACAAAGGTACCAAAGGAATATCCTTCCGAGGGTAGGAATAACCTGACTGGGATCTTCCTCTTGAGTGATCACTGCAGCCACGGTTGTCTGTTCCAACTCACTGTCTCTCTCTACAAACTCCTTCAGCAAATTGGCGTGGTAGAGCTTCTCCCGTCCGCACCCGAATCTTGTAGTCTGCCTCGCCAACCCTCGCCACCACGGGGAAAGGACCCTGCCATGCCAACTCCAGCTTGTTATTCTTCACTGGCCGCAGGATCAAGACCCTCGTCCCCGGTGGAGAACACGAGGTCGTGCCTTCACATCGAAGTGCTGCTTGTACCTGGCCGACGCTTTTTCTAAGTTCCCTTGGGCGATCTCACAGGTTTCGGGCGATCCTGTTGCGCAAATCGAACACATATTCGGCTGCAGTCTGGGTGTCTACGTTCTCAGGCTTCGACCAGAGATCGCGCAACACACTCATAGGGCCTCTCACCCGACGTCCGTAGAGCATCTCAAATGGAGAAAACCCCGTGCTCTGTGAGGAACCTCTCGGTATGCGAAGAGTAATGCTGGCATCCATCGGTCCCACTCCTCTGGTCTGTCTTGGGTGAGTCTACGTAGCATCCTTTTCAATGTGCCATTGAATCGCTCCACAAGACCATTACATTGAGCGTGATAGGGAGTAGTACGCAGCCCTTTCACTGACAGCAGCTTGAATACCTGGCTCATTGTTTCGCTGGTGAACTGCGTTCCTCTGTCAGTGAGAACCGAGGAGGGTATACCCGTTCGCGACCACATTGAGAACAACGCTTCTGCCACAGTCTCAGACGTGATAGCTCGAAGAGGGACGGCCTCGGGATACCTGGTCGCAAAATCCACTTGCACCAGAACATACCTACTTCCCTGACGCTGACATAGGTGCAATTGGCCCGATGATGTCCACGCCAACTCTGTCAAATGGTTCTTTCACCACTGGCATCTTGACTAGGGGTACCGGTCTTACACGCCCCTTGTCCAGGGTGCGCTGACAATTGGGACATGACTTCACATATCTGCCGATATCTCCGCACATCCCTGGCCAGTAGAAATATGGAAAAATACGATCCTTAGTCTTGTTGGATCCCAAATGCCCTGCCATTGGGATGTCGTGGCCAAGAGCCAACACTATCTTCCTCAATGACCTAGGTACACACACTTGGTTCGCCACGCCGTTCGCACTTTCGTGGCGTCGCATGAGAACCTTGTCTTTCCACAGGAAGGACACCTTATTTCCATGGGGTTGGAAAATAAAACCTTCCGCGGCAGCCTTTCGCGCTGGGGCCAAACTATCGTCCTGGTTCTGCTTCTGAATAAGCTCCCCTCGAGTCGCCGCCAGTATTTGCTCCTTCAGGGACAAAGGTCCAGTCGGCTTGTCGAGCGCTCGTGTCTGTGCGCGGGTCAGTACCGCCACCTGCGACTCTGCCGGACTCACGTGCCCCGTCTGACACACCAATCACTCTCACAGGGTACACTGGAACCCTCTCTGGTACCATCGCTCCCTCACGGATGATGAAGTTCCCCACAAGTACCTCGGTGACCGGGTCTTCCATCACCAAAGCCTCCACTTTGCCCACAAAGTATGGTGTATCTAACATCACCGACGCCACTGGTAACACACTACGGCAACGTGACTCTGCCAGCACCACCGTCTGGGTCTTCCCGGTATACGCATCATAGGGCCACCAGTCTTGCGGCAACCACGGTGTGTGCGACGCCCCGGTGTCCCTAACTCCATCAGCCCATGCTTCTCCCACCTTAACTCGGCACCGTGGACTGAACGGTTTCCTGGAGCAGGATATGCATAATGGTGTCGACGTCTCTGCATAGACTTCACCTCCAGAACTTGCAAGGAACCGCACTTGGGCATCCGGATTGGGACATTACGCTGGTAATGTCCAGGCTGACCACATGCGTAACAAGTCACCTGCCTCTGCGAACCCCTGGCGGCTTGCCTGAACTCGACGCAATAGCTTGAGAGATCTTGACCTCAGTGGCCTGATCCTGGCCCTTGCCTCCTGCAGGCTTAGACTTCCCTTCCTGACCATTCCCCGTTGCCGATCCAGCTTTCTTGCTCTCCCTGCATTCCCGGCCCATACGGCGGGCTTCAGCCAACCGAGTCGCCTCCCTTGCCACCGCCTTAGCACTGCTGGGCGATGTGCGACGGACCTCGGTCACGAAATCAGGAGTCAACGTCCCATAAAGCTGTTCCTCCATGATCAGGTCTTTCACATCCTCTGCCTTCGTCTCGTCCTTGGCAGCAGCCGAACACCACAGACTGAAGCAAGCCTTTAACCGGTCTAGAAACTGTTCAAACGTTTCCCCAACATCCTTTTTCATGCTTCTAAACTTCTTTCTTCCGGTAGGCCTCGGCGTCCAACCGGAAATAGGTCAACAACGCTTCCTTCACATGCTCAAAATCAGCGAGGTCGGTAGCGTTGAGACGTAAGATAGCGTCTCTGGTCTTCCCTCGAAGCAGAGCAATGAGTCGAGACGACCAAGATGTCCTTTTCCAACGACAGAGTGTGGCAACCCGCTCAAAATGGCAAGATACATATCCACATCGTCGGTATCATTGAGAGGATCAATAGCAACATGGCTGGTAGCTTCATCTTCCGCACGTTGCGCAGCTAGCTCCATCTTGCGCTCCTTAAGCTTCAATTTTTCCCACTTAAGGTCTACCTCTTTCTGACGCAATGCTAACTCATCCTGCTCCTTCCTTCTCCTGGCTTCGAACTCTTCTTGGCTATCCACTACCTCCTGGGCATGCCGGGACTTCTGGAGGGCAACTTCATCTTCCTTCTTCTGGGCATCTGCCCGAAGAATGGCGAGTCTAAGTGCGGCCTCCTCCTCTTCTCTGGCCAGCCTAGCTGCAGCCTCCTTCTCTTCTCTGGCCAGCCTAGCTGCAGCCTCCTCCTCCTCTCTAGCGAACCTAGCCGCAGCACGCTGCTCTTCCCTAGCCAACTCCCGAGCCCTATGCGCCTTTTTTATAATCATCAACTCTTGACCCCGTTCCTCCTCCTTAGCCAGATTATCCGCAACGAACTGGGCCAACTCTATCTTGTCGAGACCCAAATCCTTCCCAAGCAAAGTGTACCGCTGCACCGGGGACATGGTGACCTCATACTTTGCGGACCCCGAGCAACCCGTGACCCCTTCCTACTGGATGTTGGTTCGCCAGCTGCAACAGCATCACCCGTACGCCCAGTAGGAGTGAACTCATATCCTTTCTCACCACTGACTTCCTCCTGCTGCAACACGCGATGGGACCTAAGTTTACGATCTGTACCAGACGCCATCATCCACTGATCCCACAACCGCAGACTATCACCGCAACACAACAACACGTTGCAATGCACGGACCACGCCGCCCTGCACGGACTATGCCGCAACACACGTACCACCGACGCACCAACGCAAGGCCAACCCCTTCACAAAGTTTTTTTTTTTTTTTTTTTTTTTTTTTTTTTTTTCCAACTAACACCTAACCCCACTCACTCCAGGTATAGGTTAACCAACTTTAGTCCAACGTAATCCCCCAGTAACACTAACCAGGAAGTTAACCCTCAGCCTCTAACTCCCCATTATAACATATTTTCCCCTGTTGCACATAGCACCGGTAACGAACGTTTTGTGCAGTTGTTCTCACAACACAATCATCATGGTTTTATGCATACTCAACAATTCATCATGGCATTTCAACATTCAGCAAAGCCTATCAACATTCATTTAAACATGTCAACGTACCACCCCAACAGGAAAAGGGGAAAGGCGACACATTTTCATACACACCATACATGTCACACCGGCTGCCCCACACCGAGACAGGACACGGACCATGTGACCAGGCTATTTATGTTTTTATTGAAAACCCAGGTAACCATGCTGCCACTTCAGCAAATAGCATGCACCCTTCAACCCACCTACATCTAACTTACAACTCCACACAACAAGACCCTATCACTCTACCCCAAAAAACCGAAACAAGTCTAACCCGACTATACACCCAACTAAACCTATTCAACTACCCCCGCATCTCCACCATATATGTCACAACGTATAAGACGGTGACAGGGAACACCCTAGGGATGTAATGGGTTTCCCTATTTAAATCCTCCCTCCCACTAACTAATACTAACACGCACTACAAAACAGACAGACACAAGCAAACGAATACAGGTGCACAAACAGCCAATTTTATTTACAGTCACTCCCACAATCATTCACAATCACCCAACAGCACATATACCTTAACTTCCACATTACAACCCATGAGCACTCAAAGGACAGGCATATAAACCCCAGCAAATTCCTTCGCCACAGCACCCAAGTGCACAGCGGTCAAGCACAGACCCAACTCCGGTGCATACAAACACCACACCAATAATAACAACTTGCCCTCCTGTCGCGCTGGGAATCTCAAGGGATCCCGACCCACCCAGAGTCCAACCTAGACAAGGGGCCACTGGCGGAATCACATGGTAACCAAGGGCTGGACTGCCAGGCAATTAGACAGCGCCACCGAAACCCCTTGGTGCCCATGCGATACCCAGCCGCTCAAGATAACCTGACCAACCTCTGCTGGCAATTTGCTCACCCAGGAGCACTTATTTAACAACACACCCCACACTTCTTCCCTCAAATAATCAAATTACTAAGAAACACATATATACTTGTCAAACAGTTTCCCAACTCACACATTCGCACACCCCCGCCCACACACATCCGACAACACCATCAACAGCGGCTTCACACCCTAGCAAGTCTCCGCAACCATCAGTAGTCACAACATCACCACTGGCTAATCGGACGGGGATGAAGGACGACGACAGAGTGAGGCGCAGCTGTCGAGACCCAACGATGACGATGACTGAAGCTTACAAGATGATGAAGACTGAAGACTAATGAAAACGGAGACTGAAGATGATTGGAGATCACCAACCGATGAAAGTGTAGAGTGCACTACCTATCACAAGTGTGTGTGTATGCAGTAGTGTAACTATCACACCCTACGTGTGACACCTGAGGACCACAGTGGAAACAACCCTGCAGTCACAGAGTCGCAGACTGGAAGCTGGCGGTGAGGACACACGTGACCTGGACAGGTCACGCACGTAGGACTCTCCTCCAAATGGCAGACGCAGGCGGCAGGTGACACCACACCCACACCCCCTCGCAGCCTCACTTAGCACCCACCCAAGGTCGGTTCCACCTCGGACTGGTACGGGTGGTGGGCGCGTCAGAGCCAAGCCAAGGCAGAAGTCAGGCGACCATCAGAGCAGACATCACAGCGGACGACAGGACAGCTGCCAGGGTAGATTCAGGCGCAAACCAGAACGACAGCCCAGGCGGGAGTCAAAGGCGGAAGCCAGGGCGGTCTGTCAGCACCTGGGTCAAAAAAAACACACATGGACGCCTGGAAGCAGGACCCGACCTTGAAGACCTCCGTCTCCCTACAGGACGGTCGACCCCCAGGACAAGACAGGACAGGACACCCGCGCTGCAGTGTACCAGTGGACGCCTCTGCACCACTGCTCAACGTAAACTGCAGACGGCACACCGAAACATAGAAACCAACGCTCGGAAGCCAAGCCAACACACAGTTGACCGAGAGCTTACCGTGACACCCTACCAAGCGAGGTAGCAAGAGTGTCAGACACCATACTGCAACTGCCGAACCTTCGCGGACTCCAGGAGTCGAAACTGATGAGAGAAGCCAAGCTAGCATCCCAGTCGACAAACTGACCACAGCTCACCAGTTCCCTCAACCATAGACAATGACAACACAAGCTGACCCTCACGGTGATCATGGTCACACACACGTGAACATCGCACCCACAGACCTTCTCGCCTGGACTTACCTCCCCCCTGGCTCACCCCTCTGCTGATGACAGCTAGTGCTACGTTGCAAAACCAGCGTGGCTGAGTGTCCCCTCTGAAGGGCACAACCACATTTATTATTATTACTATTATCATGAATACTTATATAGCGCCTATCCTTGGCTAGAGACCAAGCTCTTAACGCTCTACAATCCACACTCGTTTACACAATGGACTGCCTATCTGGGTAGTGCCAATTAAAAAGCTGCCAGCTGGTGCTTCATTCAGTCGTTTCTCGTGTCATCCAGTCAATATCGTTCACTCCATTTCCTTACTTCCTTCACCCTTTCCATTTCTTACGCAGGGTGCATGTTATGTGCAACGTGTCATCCATACCAACGGCCAAACTGACCTTCTCTTCCGAAAGTTGGTGATGGGAGTTTACATGTGTGCAAGATATTATGCGTGCGTTCACACACGGAACCTCGGTTCACAGTCTCATTTGAAGGACTGCACGAGAAAAGAAGTCAGAACCAATCTTAACTCTGAGGGAAAAATCCCCCTGTACCGAAACGGCCTGGCGGAGACTCGAACCCGCAACCCCAGGATCACCAAGATTACGAGTCCGGCGTTCCACCATAAAGCTATTCCGGTCCCGTTTTTGTCCAGTGACAGTCAGCATGACCTTGCCAATTTCTTGCCACCTCAACACAAACCCTTCGTGGACATAGACATAGAGAGGAAATCGAAACTGAGAATTTCAGACGTTTTAATGCTGATCGATGAAGATAAGGATGCCGAAATGATGCTAGCTCGATCTGAGACACAGCATGTTGTTTACTGACAACCTCTGAGTGACAATGGAAAGCTCTCTGTTATTTTCTATTGGTTTCCCAGTTGAATTTTTCGCACATCTGTGGCTGCACACCCCTTCATCTAGCAAAAGAATGCATCAAATATGAGAGAGAAGACGAAACAAAAACAAAGGAGAAACAGACAGACATGGCGTAAAGTTTCAACAGCAAGAGAAAGAGCAGACTGAAGACAGATCCTACAGTAATTCAAATGAAAAAGAGGCAACAGGGTGGAGGAAGAGGAGAAGGAGAAAAAGGTAGAAGAAAATTAGAGCGAGAACAAGGGGGAAAAAAGGAATGGGCAAAAACGATGATAAATTGATATGATAAGAAAAGAAAGTGAAAAAAGAGAAAGAGAAGGTAGGATTGGGGCGGAAAAAACGGGAATGGAGAAGATAGACAGTACATGACATAGAAAAAGGTGAGGAAAAAATGTGTGTGTGTGTGTGTGTGTGTGTGTGTGTGTGTGTGTGTGTGTGTGTATGTGTGTGTGTGTGTGTGTGTGTGTGTGTGTGTGTGTGTATGTGTGTGTGTGTGGTGTGTGTGTGTGTGTGTGTGCGTGCGTGTGTCTGTCTGTGTGCGTGCGTGCGTGCGCGCGCGCGCGTGTGTGTGTGTGTTTGTGTGTCTGTGTGTGTGTGTGTTCTTCTACTTCTTCTTCTCCCCGTTCCCCCGCTGTTTCTGCACACGCTGCAGTAAATGGTACCGAGGAGGGTTTGGTTTAAGATGACAATCAAAGCAGTTTCTTTGATTCGTCTACATAGCGTGTAAATGTACAACACACATGCTGTCAGATGTTTATATGCAACACACAAGCACAAACATATGTATGCTAGCATATGCTGTCACTGCCATTCATAGTTTAGCAAACAGCTTGTCATTCTGAAGAAGGCTTGTCAGCTGAAATATTCACACACACACACACACACACACACACACACACACACACACACACACACACACACACACACACACCATGCCTAGAGGATAAACATTCCATCAGAGACCTCAAGTCCACCACCTTGATCCACTGCACATCACTCACAGCTCACATCAGTGACAGACAAAATGCTGACGGGTATTCATCTTTTTCTACCCTGCTCTGTCTCTCTCCTCCCCTTTGTCCCTCCCAGTCCACTGCCCTGATTTATCCAACTGATGTGGAGAGACCAGAACAATGATTTTAGACGATGACCTTTGAGAGCCTGGATGACCAGGTCGGGGCAGATTTGCATGCGTGAGAGCCCTGGTCAGGTTTGTCTCTAATCCTCAGGCAGATTTGCATGCGTGAGAGCCCTGGTCAGGTTTGTCTCTAATCCTCAGGGCAGATTTGCATGTGTGAGAACCCTGGTCAGGTTTGTCTCTAACCCTCAGGGCAGATTTGCATGCGTGAGAGACCTGGTCAGGTTTGTCTCTAACCCTCAGGGCTGATTTGCATGTGAGAGAGACCTGGTCAGGTTTGTCTCTAACCCTCAGGGCAGATTTGCATGCGTGGGAGCCTGGTCAGGTTTGTCTCTAACCCCCAGGGCAGATTTGCATGTGTGACAGCCCTGGTCAGGTTTGTCTCTAACCCTCAGGGCAGATTTGCATGTGTGACAGCCCTGGTCAGGTTTGTGTCTCTAACCCTTATTTCACCCCTGCTCTTTTCTTTTCTCTCATCAACATGAACGTCAGCTATATACCTGGTTGTCATCTCTCTTTAGAAATTAAAGAAATTCAAGACATTCACTGAGTTTTAGCTAAAGACTTTAGGAAGCAGGCATTGGACTGACAATAAACCAATGAGAAGAAGAATAGCTGCAGATCACAGTCTGTCCCGAAAGAGTCATGTCAGTTAAATATCATGCAGTTAAATATGCCAATCATGCAGAATCAGGCATTGGATTATTGAATTTTCACGTCAGGACATAATCCCTAAATGCGCATATACTAGTTTATGCGAAAGATTGATCCATATTATTTGAGTCTGCTGACACAAGTTGACGGAAATCTTTGATCAGAAGTCAATAAATTCGCAAAAATGGCAGTTCTAAAAAAGTTTGCCGGAATACCTCAGTTGGTAAAGCGCCGGACTCGTAATCTTGATGATCTGAGGGTTGCGGGTTCGAATCTCCGCTGGGCCATTTTGATATAGGTGGACTTTACCCTCGGAGTTAACATTGGTTGTGACTCCATTTCCCATACAGTCCTTCTAATGAGACTATAAGCCGAAGTTCCGTGTGTGAACGCACGAGTAACATTTTGCACACACGTAAAATCCCATCACCAACTTTCGAAAGAGAAGGCCAGTTTGGCCGTTGGTATGGATGACACGTTACACATAGCATGCACCCTGCAAGAGAGAAATGGAAAGAATGAAGGAAATAAGGAAACTGAGTGAACGACGGTATTGACTGGATGACACGGGAAACGACTCAATGAAGCGCCGGCAGGCAGCTCTTCAGTCTGCACTACCTAGGTAGTCAGCCCGTTCGTACACGAGAGCGTGGATTGTCAGTGCCCAGAACCTTTGGCATGGTGCTTTATAAATGCTATGTTGTTGTTATCATTATTATCATTATTGTTGTTATTATTATTGATATCATTATCATCATCATTATCACTATTATTATTATCACTATCATTATCATCATTATGATTATCATTATGATGATGATGATGATGATTATTATTATCATTATTATTAACTTTATTATTATTATCATCATTATTATATCGTCATCATCATTATATTATCATTATTATCATTATTATTATAATTATTACCTTTATTATATTGTTATTATTATCATTATTATTATTATTAATAATAATAATATTATCATAATCATCGTCATCATCATCAGCTTATCACTGGTCTGGAACCTACCAGCAAGCTGTGGAAATCTTTGCTATGATGAACTATTGACCAGCTTTATCCCACTCCAACAGCCGTCGACATGTCTTGGAACTGTGGCAAAACTCTTCTCCTTCTGTTCAATAAGACTTTGATCAACAAGGAAAGAAAAATGCGCCTCCGTTGTCGAATTTTATTTTGGTGTGCATTTATTAAAAACTGAAGAACCACAAAAAGATCAAACTCTTTTTCTTTCAGCACAACAAACTGGTTCTGGCACAAACTGATAAGTCTCCAGCATACTGCGTCTCATGTAGTTAATCTCTGACGAAAGACAGACGAGAATATTTATCATAAGTAATGTAGTTTCAGTTCCTTCTCACTTTGTCCAGAAGAATTGAAAAAAAATTAAGAACTTACAAGGCTTATTTGTCACATTGGAAATACAAAAATAGAAATCATCAACCTCGTCTCTTTCCCTCTCCCTCTCTCTGTGTCGCTCTCTCTCTCCTCTCTCTTTTCTCTCGTCTCCTCTCCTCTCTCTCTCTCTCTCTCTCTCTCTCTCTCTCTTTCTCTCTGTGAGCGCGCGCGCGCGCGCGCGGGGTGTGTGTATCTGTGTGTGTGTGTGTGTGTGCATGTGTGTGTGTGTGCGCGTGCATTCGTGCGTGTGTGCATGCATGTTTGTGTGTTCCCCTGTGCAGTTTGGTGTCCTTATAGAATAATCAGGTTCTTGACACAGTGAAAGAACACAAACAGGTTCTAACACAAGGGAAGAATAATCAGGTTCTTGACACAAGGGAAGAATAATCAGGTTCTTGACACAGGGGAAGAATAATCAGGTTCTTGACACAGGGGAAGAATAATCAGGTTCTAGACTCAAGGGAAGAATAATCAGGTTCTTGACACAAGGGAAGAATAATCAGTTCTAGACACAGGGGAAGAATAATCAGGTTCTTGACACAAGGGAAGAATAATCA
Source organism: Conus betulinus (assembly GCA_016801955.1). Lineage (NCBI taxonomy): Eukaryota > Metazoa > Mollusca > Gastropoda > Neogastropoda > Conidae > Conus > Conus betulinus. The sequence continues at coordinate 7,095 of JADBJO010007428.1, read as the reverse complement.
GGTTCTTGACACAAGGGAAGAATAATCAGGCTCTTGACACAGGGAAGAATAATCAGGTTTTAGACACAGGGGAAGAATAATCAGATTCTTGACACAAGGGAAGAATAATCAGGTTCTAGACACAGGGGAAGAATAATCAGGTTCTTGACACAGGGGAGAATAATCACGTTCTAGACACAGGGGAAGAATAGTCGCGTTCTTGACACAAGGGAAGAATAATCAGCTTCTTGACTCAAGGGAAGAATAATCAGGTTCTTGACACAAGGAAGAAGAATAATGAGGTTCTTGACACAAGGGAAGAATAATCAGGTTCTTGACACAAGGGAAGAATAATCAGGTTCTAGACACAAGGGAAGAATAATCAGGTTCTAGACACAAGGGAAGAATAATGAGGTTCTTGACACAAGGGAAGAATAATCAGGTTCTTGACACAAGGGAAGAATAATCAGGTTCTTGACACAGGGAAAGAACAAGCAGGTTCTTGACACAGGGGAAGAATAATCAGGTTCTTGACACAGGGGAAGAATAATCAGCTTCTTGACACAGATGAGCCACCATCCAGTGAGAGGCCTTAGTCCATCAGGATGGTCCATACCACATCAGTCACGTGTGAGATCAATGACCACCAAAACCCGGCCACGTATGGATCTCTCCTTCCTCTCTTTTCTCTCCCTATCATACCCACTCCAGTTCCGGCTCAGGTCGTTGTGCTGGTGCCACATGACAGCAACAATGGTGTCGTGTTGTGGTCTTCGATGGATAGCCTTTCTGGCAAGGGCAGGGTCGGTTTACATACGTGGTGCTCTGATAAGATTTACTTCCATGCAAGAATTGACCTCTCTCTCTCTCTCTCTCTCTCTCTGTGCGTGTGTGTGTGCGTGTGTGTGTGTGTGTGCGTGCGTGCGTGCGTGCGTGCCCGAGCGTGTGCGTGTGTGTGTCTGTGTGTGTGTTTCTTCTTGAGCCAGGGATTAGAATAAAACAGAGAAAAAGCCAGACTCGAAAAGATCACATGACTTATTTGTCACTTTGGGAATGAAGATGATCACACACTCTCCAACACACCCTCTCTCTCTCTCCTCTCTCTCTCTCTCTCTCTCTCTGTGTGTGTGTGTGTGTGTGTGTGTGTGTGTGTGTGTGTGTGTGTGTGTGTGTGCATATGCGCATGTGCATGCGTGTGTTTTGTGTGAGGGAAGAGACAGAGAATGTGTGTATGTGTGTGTGTGTGTGTGTGTGTGTGTGTGTGTGTGTGTGTGTGTGTGTGTGTGTGTGTGTGTGCTGTTATGAATTGCACGATAGCACATTAATTTCTAATGTCTGAGATGGATTGTTGTCTCTATTTTTTTTTCTGTCTACTCCCTCTCTACCCTTCTTCCTTCTACCTTCCCCCTCCCACTCCACCTGCTGACGTGATGTGCCGACACTGACTGACAGGAGCAACGGGGCCAGACGGTGGTCTGTGTCAGATAGCATGGCTGATGCAAGCAGAACACATCTTCGTCCTGCTGGTCACATTGTGATCTATACCTGATTTGACCCAGTCATTGTCGCGGGTTTTTCCTCGGCTCCAGGTCCATTAATACATTACCTTCAGAAATGAGAGAGAGATTGTTAGACACGACATCTGAACACAACACAGTTCAACATCAGAAAGCAGTTATACACGACATCAGACGGCAGTTAAACACAACATCAGAATCCAGTTAAACACAACATCAGAAACCAGTTAATCACAACATCAAAAAGCAGTAAAACACAACATCAGAAACCACTTCAACATAAACATCAGAAACCAGTTCAACACAACATCAGAAAGCAGGAAAACGCAACATCAGAAAGCAGTTAAATACAGCAATACAGTTCAACAAATCGAACACAACACCAATGTTCAACAAATCGAACACAACACCAATGTTCACAAATCGAACACAACACCAAAGTTCAACAAATCGAACACAACACCAAAGTTCAGTAAATCGAACATAACACCAAAGTTCAACAAATCGAACACAGCACCAAAGTTCAGCAAATCGAACACAACACCAAAGTTCAACAAATCGAACATAACACCAAAGTTCAACAAATCGAACACAGCACC
>JADBJO010007427.1:102500-107500 GCA_016801955.1 Conus betulinus | reverse complement strand
ACACGGAGCAGCTGAGCGCGGTGTAAAACGTAGGCAGTCCACAATGGAAAGAAGGCATACACGAACAGGTCATACCCTCCCCCCCTCTCTTGTACCGAAGATTTATATCCCAAATCATAAGAAAACCAGTCTGTTAATGCTCCTTTATGAATAAAAATGCTCTGAATGGAAAGAAAATGCCCAAGATGTATATTCCACATACAAAAACCTATCAACGCTGTTCTAGAGACCAAGCCAGTTAATTTTCGATTTTTCTCACAGAAACAGTCAATACCCTTGTCAAAAATCACTTTTACCGTGTTTTTTTTTTTAATTATCGCTATTATCATAATTGTAACTGTCACAATCCTTATCATTATTACTACCATCATCGACTGTTTGACAGACTAAGGTATCGATTGTTTCAGTGATTAAACCGAAAGTTAATTGCCTTGTCTCTAAAACAGCGTTGATAGATTAGTCTGTCGAACAGTCAATGATAGCAGTAATGATGATAACGAGTATGACAATAATCATTATGATAATAGCGATAATGAAATATCAATAGCGATGAAAATGATTTTTGACAAGGGCATTGTTATACGAATACTGGATTCACGATTAATTTCTGCATTCGGCAACACAGTCGCTAAGTCCCATCGTAATAAACCATTACTGTACTCGTCCTTTTTGTTCACAGCAATCTGCCAATCAATAGCCGGCCTAAACGGCTTCTCTGGGATTAGGAAAACCCTACACAAAACCCAGCACTGGGGTGACCGGGGTCGCTCCTTTTACCTTCACGTCAACTTCTCCAGTGTGGACAACAAACGATGAGACTACCCAGTGCGCATGTTCTTTCTGTCCACGAGCACACAGCCTAAGCTCTCTCAGGGTGGAATGAAAGGCGTTTTTCACTCAGGGGAAAAAAAAGAAAGGGATCAATGAGGAATCGTCTTCTTCTGTGGCTGACATCGTCGGGCCTTTGCCTGGCAGGAGGCGATCTGCGGGAACCATCATGTTGGTCACGAAAACTGCGAGTGTCAGTGACAGCTGTATAGGAAAGTCAATCCACGTTACTGGTATCGTTAAACAGACGAAGAGAATTAGAAGCGAGTTCGTGTGCTAACGCGAGAGCGAGAGAGCGCGCGCGGGCGCGGGGGGGGGAGGGGAGAGAGAGAGAGAGAGAGAGAGAGAGAGAGAGGGGGGGATATGGGGCGTTTTATTCTTACGGGTTTCAACAATGTGTGGGATGGAGTGATTTCACACGGAGCAACCGAGCACCCCAAAAAGGTGGGTCTTTCACAATGGCAGAGGAACACGTTTGGTACCAGGCACGTTGCCTCACTTGTATATCAAATGCTTTTTTTTTTTTATCAAAGACAAAAGACGACCTTCCAGTAAATGATAATATCGATCTGTATCTGTGTTCACTGTGAAAGCCACCCCAAGTTTTCAGCGCTGATCGACATTAGTACGGAAGAGGAAAGAATTGTGTTCCATAATATCAATAATGAAATCAGGATAATGGAATTCTGAGAGACAGACGTTCGTTAATACTCAAAAACAATAATGGCAATGACAGGAATAAAAATCAAAGACAAATGAATAATCGTTGATGACAACGATAATCATGATAATAATAACAAAGGTAATAATGATAATAAATAACATATAATAATAATAATAATGATGATAGTAGTGATGATAATAATAATAATAGTAATAATAATCAAATAATGGTGTTTATAATGATAATGAACACCAATATAATATCATCACTTTTTGTCAGCAACTCTTGTGCAGTTTGTGCTGTCAGCCAGTCACCATTGTGGAGCCGACCATATCGCGCCCTTCAGCTCTGCTGCCACTGACTCGTCAATAGTCCCAGACGGAGGGGAACGTCACAATAGAAGTAGTTGGGGCTGACATACAAGAGTTGGCTCAGCCGTTGACAGTCCTCCACTGATTGAGCCAAGTGGTGTGAGGCTTATCCCCCTTTGTGTGTTTTCCCCAAATAGCTTGCGCACTTTAGGCGGCCATGATAGATACAGAATGCCAGACGACGTTACACAATGTTTAATCATGTTCATTGATCCATGTACTTAATTATCTGTCACCGGCATTTCTTGCAGTGTTAATGGTGCACACACACACACACACACACACACACACACACACACACACACACACACACACACACACACACACACACAACTCATTTACAGGTTTTCTCGAACCACACAGAACGTTCATAAAAATCTTTCTTCTTTGAAATCTGAAATCAAACGAAAAAAAAATGTGTATCTCTTTCAGAAATTAAAAAAAAAAAATCAAAAAAACCAGGACATCTCTGAACAAGATTTTCATGGAGTCTCCTGTAAAGTGTTGATGTCTGATATCATGCAAATCCCAACGCTGTCTTAGAACATGTGTCATGGTCAGTGGTACATAACACGCAAGGCACCACAGAGCCTCTTCACCTTGTAACAGATGAGAGTGGGTTGAAAGAGGAGTGGGCTGTGTGCAAACGGAACAACCTTTACCGTCATCGGTGGCATGCTGTAAAGTCTCTTTAACGTCTGGACGGATTAGGAACCGTTTGTACTACTACTACTACTACTACTACTACTACTACTACTACTACTACTACTACTACCACCATTCAAAATATGTGAGTGGGTGTAAAAAGGAGTGGTCAGTATGCAAACGGCGCAGTACCGTTTCTTCTTTACGGCCGCCAGTGATACTTAAAAAAAAGAAAAGCTTTTTAAGGTGTGAACGGATTTGTAACTTCTGACCACCACCCACCACCAGCACTATTATTATTACAGCTACTTCAGGCTAAAGGCGCTTTAGTGACTGACAAGAGTGATCAGCGATGATTATCCACAATGAATGAGTCACAGAAACGATCAGAGGCATACGCACCACAGTGTTTCCAAAGTAATACGCACATCCATTTCTGCTAAAAAAAAATGCTATCATTCTCTAGAGGAGCATCCTCAGAGAGAGAGAGAGAGAGAGAGAGAGAGGGGGAGGGGAGAGACAGACAGACAGACAGAGAGAGAGAGAGAGAGAGAGAGAGGAGAGAGAGAGAGAGAGAGAAACTCAGAACTCAGATGGTTTACTTCATATAAAGGCCATTGCCCCTTAGAGAGAGAGAGAGAGAGAGGCAGAGAGAGAGGAGAAAAAGAGCTGACAGACAGACAGACAGACAGACGGACAGACACAAGAGGGAGGGAGGGGGGGGGAGGATGGATGACCTGAGAGAAAAGAGAGAATGGGCAGGTGAGGGTGCAGGCAGCATACCCGGAAAAAGGCTGACAGAATTACCCTGTCGGATCAATGTTCGAACCTGATGGATGACTGTGCTAACATTTATACAGACGGCCGTTAATGCCGGAAATTACGTTTTGCTCGTTTATATAGGCTGTGCTATTCGGTTCGATCGTTGCAAGTTATTTTTGGTAGAAAAGAAGGAGAGAAAGACAGATAGAAAACGAAACTAAGAAAGAAGTTGGATTATGTTATTTATAGTTCTCCCGCTAACTCTGTCCTAAAGCAGCTGACACATCAGCTTCTAATCTAATACAGGGCCAAAACGAAAAGACAGCGATTGAAAAAAAAATAAAAGAAAATAAAGGTAAAAAACGGGATCAGGACTGTTAGTATGACTACATCGTTGAGCGTTTGTGTCCGTACACACACACACACACACACACACACACACACACACACACACACACGCACGCACGCACACACGCACACACACACACACACACACACACACACACACGTGTGGGCACACATTCATGGGTGCACGTACATACACACAAAATTATGCATGCAAAAACGCACGTGCACATGTACGCACACTTCCACCCAGTCATTGTCTTTCCAGACATCCTCACAAATGAATCCCCCTGTATTCTGATCTGCTCACTCTTAACGCCACACATTTTGTATGCTCCATACTTCTCTTAACGTTATGTCTGATTTCATGAGCTGGGAATTATTGGTGGGGCGGGAAAGGAAAGGGAGGGTGTGGGGGGGGGGGGGGGGGGGGGCACAACTTGATATCATGTTGTAGGAATATTTCTTTTAGATTGCTACCGCCTTTCATGGAACGGGAACCGGAAGTATCGAAACCGGAAGCAGCGGGACGGAAATTGTAGGTGGAGCAGTTATTCAGACTGCCGCGATACTGTCATGCGTGGAACGGTTTCATCTCGGGACGGAAATGGTCAGCTAGGGTTCATCTGCTGCAGCACGTACTGTGAGAGGTTGGTTACAGTGGGGAAATGGGAGGGGGATTAGTTTCATACCTTTACCACAACAATCGTCCATCCGTCTCAGTTTTAGGTGGATTAGAGCTGCGCCGACTGCAGAGTGGCCTTCTCAGTCATAACCCCCCTCCCCCTATCTCCCCCCCCGTCTCCCCGACACACACACACTCAGAGGAAAGAAATAAAGTTGGGTGGACAGAGAAGGCCTGCTGCGTACGTTTGCTGTTGTTTGATCATTAATCAAAAGAGCTCCATCCATGGAAGGGGGGAAAACCGGAGGCTGCTACGCTGGAAACAAGTTTCTTCCATTTGATGATTTTCCTCGCTGTTTACCAGACATGGGAGAACCGTTGGGACTTCGATCAGAATTGAAAGGGAGTTGGTGGCCTGTGACAGATTCCATTATTAGCTCTCTCTCTCTAATTCTGTCCTTACGTCTCTCTCTTTCTTCTGTTTTAGAGAGAGAGAGAGAGAGAGAGAGAGAGAGAGAGAGAGAGAGATATGGAAGGACGGATAGACGATACCTGTACCTTGCTCCGCACATTCTAGTGCACGTTCAAAACAGCCTTGGTAGTTTTTGAATGTTTTCTAACAACGGACTTTGGTCGGAGAAGAAATCAATGGCATCGATTGAGACTAAGTGTGCCCCTTGCTTTTCATTAGTTGATTTCGTTTCATTCGTGTACACCGTGCGCATGATTGTTGTTCATCTCCATCTTATCCTGTCTTGTC
>JADBJO010007427.1:95000-97500 GCA_016801955.1 Conus betulinus | reverse complement strand
TATATCACCTTAAATTTAGCCGTAGATAAAATACATTACCGCATTTTTAGATGTTGGTACTGCCGCTGCTGCTGCTACTACTACCACCATCACCACCACTACTGCTACTAGTACAAATGTTATCATTTAGTTAACGCCACTTTTGCAGTCTCTGCTACAAGGCAACAACAAACAGGTCTTGAACACACCATACTATGCTCTCCCAATTTGTTACCGTTAGCCCTTCAAAACTTAATTGCTTCCGCCACTTTTTTGACATCTTCGGAAAGAAGGCCTACACTCTTCTCCGCTGTCCATTTCTCCTGCTTCAGCTTAACAACCCTGTCACAGGCCTACACTCTTTCTTCGCTCCCCATTTCTCCTGCTTCATCTTTACCTTGTCGCAGGCCTACGCTCTTCTTCGCTGTCCATTTCTCCTGCTTCATCTTTACCTTGTCGCAGGCCTACACTCTCTTCTCCGCTGTCCATTTCTCCTGCTTCAGCTTAACACCCTGTCACAGGCCTACACTCTCTCCGCTGTCCATTTCTCCTGCTTCAGCTTAACAACCCTGTCACAGGCCTACACTCTTCTTCGCTGTCCATTTCTCCTGCTTCAGCTTAACAACCCTGTCACAGGCCTACACTCTTCTCCGCTGTCCATTTCTCCTGCTTCATCTTAACCCTGTCACAGGCCTACACTCTTCTCCGCTGTCCATTTCTCCTGCTTCAGCTTAACAACCCTGTCACAGGCCTACACTCTTCTTCGCTTCCCATTTCTTCTGCTTCACGTTAACAACCTGTCACAGGCGTGGCGAAAAACGGCTTCACACAGCTAACATGGTCGCTTTCTTTTCCTCCACACGCAGGGAGATTTGAACTGTCACCCAGCGGTTGTGTAACAAACGTGATCAGTGTCGCTAGTCATTCTTTGTCAGTTGGGCGTTAGAGCCTGACGAATCGAGGCATCATTCTTTGTCAGAGCCTGACCAATCAAGTCATCCTTTGTCAGAGCCTGACCAATCAAGTCATCCTTTGTCAGAGCCTGACCAATCAAGTCATCCTTTGTCAGAGCCTGACCAATCAAGTCATCATTCTTTGTTAGAGCCTGACCAATCAAGGCATCATTCTTTGTCAGAGCCTGACCAATCAAGTCATTATTCTTTGTCAGAGCCTGACCAATCAAGGCATCATTCTTTGTTAGAGCCTGATCAATCAAGTCAACATTCTTTGTCAGTTAGAGCCTGACCAATCAAGTCATCATTCTTTGTTAGAGCCTGATCAATCAAGTCAACATTCTTTGTCAGTTAGAGCCTGATCAATCAAGTCATCATTCTTTGTCAGTTAGAGCCTGACCAATCAAGGCATCATTCTTTGTCAGTTAGAGCCTGACCAATCAAGGCATCATTCTTTGTCAGTTAGAGCCTGACCAATCAAGTCATCATTCTTTGTCAGTTAGAGCCTGACCAATCAAGGCATCATTCTTTGTCAGTTAGAGCCTGACCAATCAAGGCATCATTCTTTGTCAGTTAGAGCCTGACCAATCAAGTCATCAGTCTTTGTCAGTTAGAGCCTGACCAATCAAGGCATCATTCTTTGTCAGAGCCTGACCAATCAAGTCATCATTTTTTGTCAGAGCCTGACCAATCAAGTCATCATTCTTTGTTAGAGCCTGATCAATCAAGTCATCATTCTTTGTTAGAGCCTGACCAATCAAGTCATCATTCTTTGTTAGAGCCTGACCAATCAAGGCATCATTCTTTGTCTGTTAGAGCCTGACCAATCAAGTCATCATTCTTTGTCAGTTAGAGCCTGACCAATCAAGTCATCATTCTTTGTCAGTTAGAGCCTGACCAATCAAGGCATCATTCTTTGTCAGTTAGAGCCTGACCAATCAAGTCATCATTCTTTGTCAGTTAGAGCCTGACCAATCAAAGCGTCATTCTTTGTTAGACCCTGACCAATGAAGTCATCATTCTTTGTCAGAGCCTGATCAATCAAGTCATCATTCTTTGTCAGAGCCTGACCAATCAAAGCGTCATTCTGGTGTCAAAAGCTACATGTGGATGTGACCTTTGTATGAGAAATTCAGATTACAACTGTCTAGAGAAGGAGGGTGGGGTGGGGGGTGGAGGGTTGGCTCTGCATTGGAAGCGAGATCTTCCTTACAACCAGTCGTGCCTGAGTGAAAGGGAAGCGTTTTACTCTCAAAGACCTTAACAAGGTGTGGAGTTGTTTGCTTTCACTCGGAGCAGCCCAGTGCGGTGTGAAGGGTGGGGTCCTCACGCCTTCACAATGATGGACGACACGTTCGGTAATTCTTCCCTCTCCCGTTTCTGAAACAGGACACGACCAATCAGTGAATCATTCTTGCGCCTTTTTTTTTTTTTTTCTTCTTCTTCTTCTTCTTTTCTGACTGTGAGCGATCGCAGTCCTACGGGCTGCATCGCCGAGCACGGTACACATGCAGCGGTATAAAATGGCATGACGATGAGAAATGAAAAAGGAAGATGATTTGGATGCT
>JADBJO010007427.1:65000-67500 GCA_016801955.1 Conus betulinus | reverse complement strand
AACGGTGGCACACTTTCTGTGTTTCACTTCCATTCCGGTGTAATGCAGGAAGGTTTCCGTCTTATCTATCATTTCTTGTAAGCTCTCCTCATAGCGAGCACTGGCACATACATCATCCATGTATGCCTGACATGGAGAAGGCATTGAAGCTGGTGTGAACGGCTGCTCCATCCACCGAATCCACGGGTCCAACGCCTGAATGAAGACAACAGCTGACCATGGGCAGCCTTGCACAATGCCACGATGCCTGGTAATCCTGGGCGTGGACGTGTCTCCCGTCTGCACCTGGAATGTAGAGTTGGTGTAGATATCCGCCGTCACGTCGATGATGTGCTGGGGGTAGCCGGCGCTCTGCATCGCATCCAACATCACTCTGTGATCAATGCTCCCATAGGCGTCCTTGATGTCAACGAAAGTAGTGTAGAACTGACTTGATACATGCTTGAAGTTCTCAATTGCGGCTTTCAAGCAGAATACGTGTTCTTGAAGGCCGTTTCTTGGGACAGACCCCTTCTGTTTTGATGACAGCCTTCCGGTCGAAACAATCCACGGTAAAAGTCTCCTTTGCACTAACTTCATGTAGATCTTGTACAAAGACGTCAACAAGGAAATAGGTCTCCAATCACCAGGCTGCATCACATTCCCTTCTTTTTTGGGAAGTAAAGTGATCGTGGCATGTTTCCAATCAAGTGTTGTAGGGGATATGGAGTAGCCACTGCAGATGGAGTAGTGCTGTAGGGGATATGGAGTAGTCACTGCAGATGGAGTAGTGTTGTAGGGGATATGGAGTAGTCACAGCAAATGGAGAAGTGCTGTAGGGGATATGGAGTAGTCACTGCAGATGGAGTAGTGTTGTAGGGGATATGGAGTAGTCACTGCAGATGGAGTAGTGTTGTGGGGGGATATGGAGTAGTCACAGCAGATGGGAAGTGCTGTAGGGGATATGGAGTAGTCACAGCAGATGGAGAAGTGCTTGTAGTAGGGATATGAGTAGTCACAGCAGATGGAGAAGTGCTGTAGGGGATATGGAGTAGTCACTGCACATGGAGTAGTGTTGTGGGGATATGGAGTAGTCACTGCAGATGGAGTAGTGATGTAGGGGATATGGAGTAGTGTTGTAGGGGACATGGAGTAGTCACTGCAGATGGTGTAGTAGTGTTGTAGGGGATATGGAGTAGTCACTGCAGCAGATGGAGTAGTGTTGTAGGGGATATGGAGTAGTCACTGCAGATGGAGTAGTGTTGTAGGGGATATGGAGTAGTCACTGCAGATGGAGTAGTGTTGTAGGGGATATGGAGTAGTCATTGCAGATGGAGTAGTGTTGTAGGGGATATGGAGTAGTGTTGTAGGGGACATAGAGTAGTCACCACAGATGGTGTAGTGTTGTAGGGGATATGGAGTAGTCACCACATATAGAGTAGTGTTGTAGGGGATATGGAGTAGTCACTGCAGATGGAGTAGTGTTGTAGGGGATATGGAGTAGTGTTGTAGGGGATATGGAGTAGTCACTGCAGATGGAGTAGTGTTGTAGGGGATATGGAGTAGTCACTGCAGATGGAGTAGTGTTGTAGGAGATATGGAGTAGTGTTGTAGGAGATATGGAGTAGTGTTGTAAGGGATATGGAGTAGTGTTGTAGGGAATATGGAGAGTAGTATGTAGTGTGCAGATGGATAGATATGGAGTGGTGTTGTAGGGGACATGTAGTAGTCACCAGAGATTCTTCCAAATCAGGGTACAGTGAAACGTCCTTTTCATACTTCGTATGGCAGACGACAGTCTTTAACGAAACATTGCGATGCAGAAGTTTTTACAACATTTTTTTTCTTTTGTAATGACACTGTCACAGTAGTTTGTCCCGTTTTGAGTGAATGTAAATGCCACAGGAAAAAAACAACAACAACTAGATGAATGTCTAATGAAGTTTTAACAAGGTTTTTACAGGTTGTATTTTTTTTTTTCCCTCCTTGCTCTGAAGGTTCTTTTTTTTTTTCTTAGATACATTTTTCATCCGTATTTTAACAATTCAAGAAGGAAAACGATCATTTTAACAATTCAGTTTGAATACAGCGCATGTCATACATGAACAATAATTTTCTAGCATGATATGAATGTCTAAAGTTATTTTGTTTCTGTTTTGCTTCTGAAAGTTCTTTTGAAATAGCGTCACTTTATACTCTGCTTAGCGCCGGTGTTCTGATCGAGTCTGTTCGCATACAGCTCAAAGACCATACAATATTCATGAGTTGACGATCATACAGATCGTAGACCATACAATATTCATGAGTTGACGATCATACATCTCATAGCCCATACAATATTCATGAGTGGACGATCATACAGATCATAGACCATACAATATTCATGAGTTGACGATGCACCGTTAAACTGAGTCCAGTGACTGCTGCACGCCAGCTGATTTTTCATTCTAAAAGACTGATAAATTCTTTGTCAAGCAGTGGGTGGAGGAGGGGTGGGGGTTGGGGTGGAGGGGCTTGGGGA
>JADBJO010007427.1:42500-50000 GCA_016801955.1 Conus betulinus | reverse complement strand
TGTGTGTGTGTGTGTGTGTGTGCATGCATGCATGTGTGCGTATGCGCGCGCGCGCGCGCGCGCGTGTGTGTGTGTGTGTGTGTGTGCGTGCTTGCGTATATGTGTGTGTGTGTGTGTGTGTGCGTGTGTGTGTGCGCGCGCGCATGCGTACGCGTGCGTGCGTGCTTATTTGTGTGTGTGTGTGTGTGTGTGTGTGTGTGTGTGTGTGTGTGTGTGTGTGTTTCTCTCTGTCTCTCTCTGTCTCTCTCTCTCTCTCTCTCTCTCTCTCTCTCTCTCTCTATATATATATATATATATGTGTGTGTGTGTGTGTGTGTGTGTGTGTGTGTGTGTGTGTGCAGGCTGTACATCACGCTGGAGGGGGAGGTGGAGATCTACGTCAACCAGAAGGAGTCGTCAGCGGGCACGGACAACGAGGCCCTCAACACGGAGATCCTGGAGCAGGTCAACCGAGCCGCCCTCATGGCGGAGCTAGACAGGAACCTGCTGGGAAACTCCGTGTACAGAGGTCAGTCCCACCCACACGGGTGCTTCTCTCTCTCTCTCTCTCTCTCTCTCTCTCTCTCTTGCTCGCTCGCTCGCTTGCTCTAACACGGGGAATTTTGCTGAAGGCGCGAACAAGTTGGAACTGGCATTGTGACGGACAACACGTCGCACACGTTGGAAAGAATGAGTAGTCCTCATCCGCGAGGAAGCGTGCGTCGTTGTTAGCTTAGGGTATGGGGACCACAGATGTTCGTTGTTGGTGTTTGTCGTCTGTCGTCGTGAACGATGACCTGGGGGGGGGGGGGGGGACCACACTGAGGAGGACTGGGTGAAGTGTGATCAGTCTGATGTGGACACGGAAGGCTCTGCGGCAACTCGGGCACAAGTGATTTGCAGGCATTGGAGATAGGAAGGAGGGGGCCCCGGACTTGAGATGCTCACATTTCCTCTGGGCTTCTGCTGTGGCCATACGCCACAGTTAGGATTCTGCTCTAAAACACTATGTAGTCCACGTAGAGCGTTTGGAGGTATACCATAACGAGCCAGCGTTAAATGCTAGATCTAGCTGCAAAGTGAAACTGATGATAGATCAAAAGAACAACTCCCCGGGCCCCACCAATTATTTCCCCTTTATTTAGAGAATTTCACCGATGAAATCACGAATAGTCTTTGACTGCATGACCTTCCGCTGGCTGACGTCACAGTTCAGGCCTTTGCACTCACCCGTGATCCTATTTTTGCGCCAGCTGGAAACTTCCAAATAGTCCCATTCCTTTGGTTTTAAGCTGTCTGCTTGGAACCACCTGGCTCGTACCTTGATGGCCTTTTGAAAGAAAACGAGGAAAATCAACTTTCAGACACAATGAACATTCTCGGAATAATCGAAATACGCATTCATTTTTGGTGCGCAACTTGTCCTGTTCAATTCACGTGGGATAGCACTTCTGTTGACATAACTTCGCCACGCGGGAGAGAGGGGAGGATGGGGAAAGGGGGGGAGGGAGGGTAGAGTCAAGCGCAAGTGTTCACCAGGTGTCTGGGTCAGTGTCAAATCTATTGAGCGTGTCCTTGAAGCGCTTCTTCTAACACCCTGTGAAAGCTTGCCCTAGGCCAGTTCACCATGGAGTAGCAGCCTCTCAGGAAGATACGTTTCAGGCGTTAGTACACAACGGACAGCCTGCCTGACTTCTGTCTCTCAGCAGGGTGTGCATGGTTGGCAGACACAACGGACAGCCTGTCTGACTTCTGTCTCTCAGCAGGGTGTGCATGGTTGGCAGATTAGTTCCCTGCAGAACCTCTGTATCTGGAAACTTGTCTTCCCCAGGTGATCCTGGACACCATTTTCAGGCAGTTCATGTGGGATCGATGAAAACTTTGGACGCAGAGTTCATAGACCATGCCAGTCTCTCAGGCTTTAATAGTGTGGGCTACACAGTTGCCTTGTACATCTTCAGCTTGGTGGTCAGCCTGATACCGCTTCTCCACTACACAGTTCCTCCTCAACCCCCGGAAGCTGACCTTGCCTGGCAATGCGTGCATCACCCTGGTCATCAGTGCTGACAGGTGTGGAGGGTGTGCCGAGGGATTTCAGGCTGTCAACATCCCTTATTGTGTCCAATCCACGGTCATTTCTAGATTCGCGTGTGCAGGCTGGCCACAAGACCTCCATCCTCTGGGTACTGACCGTGAGCCCAGAGCTGTGGCACGTCGTTGGGGAAGCAGTTCATGTTCTGCTGTATGTGAGACTCAGTGGTAGCGCTGACTCACGTGCAAAAGAACAGCTGCGCAGTGAGTCACTTGCAGACAGAGAGTTGCGCAATGTGTCACGTGCAGACAAAGAGCTGCGCAGTTAGTCACGTGCAGACAAAGAGCTGCACAGTTAGTCACGTGCAGACAAGGAGTTGCACAGTGAGTCCCTTGCAAAGAGGTGCTCATGGAGTCACATGGTAACAAAGAGCTGCGCATGGAGTCACATGCAAACAAATGGTCGCGCAGTGAGTCCCATCAAAGAAAACAGTTGCGCAGTGACGCCCTTTCCATCCTTGTCTCGGCCTAAAGCCTCCAGGCGTTGCATAGCCTTTCATCAGTCTTGCATCACCGCACAAAGCATGGAGGAAACCAGCATGCTGGAAAGTGTGGGCGCCAGGACATATCTGTAGCGTGGAAAGCATCGGAGAAGTGTCCATCGCCCAGCAGTGAAGCAAGCATGGCATCGTGGATCTGGCCTTACGATGCTCACTTTGTGGAGGTTCGGACAGTGCGTTTTTGTGAAACCTTGCGCCGCATTCTGCTGTATATGTCTGTCTCTCTCTCCCCTCCCTCTCTTTCTCTCCCTGTGACATTTCTGGCGCGCGCGCGCGCGCGCGTGTTTGTGTGTGTGCGCGTACGTGCATGTGCGTACGTGTGTGTGTGTGTGTGTGTGTGCAAGACCCTGTATTATCATTTTTGATTCAATCTCTTTCTATCTCTCTGTGTCTGTCCCTCTTTCGCTCTCTCTTGCTATCTGTGTGTGTGTGTGTGTGTGTGTGTGTGTGTGTGTGTGTGTGTGTGTGTTGCGCACGCGCGCGTGGGTGTATGTCTATGTGTGTTGTTTGTGCTATTTTATGTCTGTTGTCCTTCGATGAAAAGCTTCAGCTAGGAATGTCACAGCATCTACCCAGTGACAAAAACACACCGGAACAATGGAAACGCTTAACGATGACCCTTTCCTCTGCCCCCCAGGTCGGAACAAAACGTTCGGTGAAGTCGCCCTCGTGGAGCCAGACTCGATACGAACGGCCACTGTGGTGGCAAACACCCCGCTCATCCTCCTCACCATAGACAGGCCCCTCTTCAACAAGTGTCTCAAGGGCGTGGTGGCCGAGGACATGAAGGTGAGAGGGCTGTGTGGACATTCCAGGTAGGTAGATACTTTTACAAGTTGTGTGTGTTTGGTATGCAAGAGAGAGAGAGAGAGAGGGGGGAGTGTGAGGTGCCTACATGGATGCACAATATTCAATCACGTATGCGTTGAAAGCAAGGTTCCAAATGATATGTGAACCTTTAACGGGCCAAAAAACATGTTTTGAATGTAGTAGGGGAGAGAGAGAGAGAGAGAGAGAGAGAGAGAGAGAGGGGGGGGGGGGGGGGGGACCGGTGAGCCAATATTCTACCACATCAGCCCCCGGTGTCTCTCAATGCCGATGTGCGCCCCCTCTGCCCAGGCCAAGACAGATTTCGTGGAGAGGAACCGCAACTTTTTCGAGTCGTGGACCCCCCGACAGAAGAGACAGCTGGTGATCAGCCTGACCACAGAGAGGGTGCCTTATGGGGACTGCGTCATTCAGCAGGGCAGGAAGGCCGACAGGCTGCTCTTCATCTCCAGGTACTCTACAGAAGGGGGGGGGGTGGGGTGGCGTGGCGTGGCGTGGGGTGGGGGTACCGTAAGGGGTGTGTGTGTGTGTGTGTGTGTATACATTTATATGTATACAATTATCAATAAAGCTTACTTTTATGTCTTAGATTGCAGAAATAGGGGGAGATAAGCATTCATATCTGCAGTGGTAGGTAATTCTGTATAACTAACAGTATATGTTTGAGTGGGTGAATGTAAATAATAAATGTTTCTCAAGATAAGCCTTACTGCAAGTTTATAGTCTCCAAGGAGGGAAACCAACTCCAATGGGGACGAAAGTCACTATCAAATAACTCATGGTCAGATACCAGGAAAGTCGCTATCATATAACACATGGTCAAATACTAGTATTTGGAAATTTGATTGTTTCTCCTCATTTACCGCGTTACGCTTCTGCCTTTTCGGTTTCAACAAGAATGCTATCCTAGAAAAAGGCTGGTGTGCAATACTGTAGTATGTTTGTTGAGTTTTCAAAAAAAAAAACAACCAAAGGTGCCACCTAAGAAGTAAAACAAAAATCATGAAAGAGTAAAACGAGCTACATTTTCTTGTGAAAAGTAGAAAATATGAAAAGATGACCTCTTAAGACACAAGTGCCGAGGGCCAATTCTTTGAATGAATCCTAAATTAAAATAAACTAATAAATTCCAAGGAGAAGTAACCAAGCACCATTCAAGCAACTTACAGAGCAGCTTGGTGTAGCAATGACTGCAAAAAATATTCAATTATAAACAAAGCTTGAATGCAGCAGCACCCCCAGAGCAGCCAGCGAAAGCTAGTAGAATAAAACAAATATATATATATATATATATATATATATATATATATATATATATATATATATATATATATAATCAGTGGAGGGACGGGCGGGAAGGGACACCAGTGACACAGGGAAAGGGGTGGGGGTTGGGGTGCGGGAGGAAGGGGGGGACTTGGGACGGGCGATGGGGGGGGGGGGGGGGGGGCTTGGGGGAGTTGAGAGGTTTTATTCTCTCCCTCCCCCCTCCCCCATCGAGAACATACCTTACTGCTACAGCGTTAATCAGTTATACAGACCCGCGAATAGGCTTGAAGCCATGGACCGGTATTACTTATGTTTATGAACGGGTAACGGGTGACCGATACCCCCCACCCAAACTCTTCCCCCCTCCCCTAAAAAAAAAAAATAAAACACTATACATGACGAGAAAAAAAGGAGGGGGGGGGGGGGGGGGGGGGGGGGGGGTGG
This sequence comes from Conus betulinus, assembly GCA_016801955.1. NCBI lineage: Eukaryota > Metazoa > Mollusca > Gastropoda > Neogastropoda > Conidae > Conus > Conus betulinus. The sequence goes on along the minus strand of JADBJO010007427.1, from coordinate 44,889 downwards.
GGGCTTCATTTGGGATAGGAATGCACAAGTGGGATGGAGGCAGGATGGGGGTGGGGGGGGGGGGGGGGGGTTGAACTGGGAGTGCCTTGAGGATGTCATTAGCTGAGCTATTATGGCATGAAGAGGTGTGCATCATTGTACGTTGTTGCTTATTACATGTGAGGTGTTGATATTTGTTTCCTTTACTCCCCCTTTTTACTGTTCAGAGACAGAACATTCTTCCCATGAAAGACCTCTGTGCGATCGGCCAGGCAATAATAACGCTGAAAGGGGATACAACTCCCCACTCTCAGAAGGCACCAGTTCTGTGAAATACTGTTCATGAAGACTAATAAAATAGAGAAGAAGAAGAAATGAAAAAGAAAAGACAGCCTTGAAGCTAATACAGAAACCATGTGATGCAAATGAGGTGGGGGAGGGGAGGGGGGAGACGAGCAAAAAAAAAAAATGCTACATTGATTTCATGCAACTGAGGCAAAAAAAAAAAAAAAAGCTTCAGGAGAGTATGTAGGTGGGTAAGAAAGGTACAGGGGAATAATTATGTGTAGAAGGGGACAAAGAGATTGGGTGGGCATAGGGGACGGGCGAGGTGGGTGGGGGTGGGGGTGGGTCGGGGGAAGTTGAGGGAGCTTGACCACCTTGAGATTTTCTTCTATGCTGTACCTCAGCCAGCAAGGGAGACAACTTCAGTTACCGATGACGAGTCTTGTCGGGAATGTAAGGGGGGCGGGGGATGGGGGTGGGCATAGGGATGGGAGGAGGTAAAGTGGCGGCATTGTGCCGGGGTGGTGATGGTGGAGGGGGGGGGGGGGGGGGGTGATGGACATTGACCGCCGACGGGTTCTCGTGCTCACGTGCGTGTGTGTGTGTGTGTGTGTGTGTGTGTGTGTGTGCTCTATGCACTCTCAGCGGGGAGGTGGAGATCGGATTGGAACCCCGGCACTACAGGACGCAGTATTCCCGCATGTGGACGGAGATGCAGGCCTTGCTGCCCCAGCTGATCATAGCGTGAGTCACTCCTGTGTTTTGACAGCACAGCTGTCCTCGTCGTCTGTTCTGAGATCATCATCATCTCAGCACAATGATTATTGTCTGCTTGTACGACGAGATTATTTGATCTCAGTATGTGATTAAGCTTTTCTTTTTAAATCTATGCTGCTGTTGGGTTGTTGGTGCTGGTGGTGCGAATTGCCCAGGTTGTTGGTCCGTTATCTTCTTCTTCTTCTTCTTCTTCTTCGTCGTCGTCGTCGTCGTCGTCGTCTCTTCTTCTTCTTCTTCCTCTTCTTCTTCTCGCCCTCCTCCTCCTCCTCCTCCTCCTCCCCCCCTCCTCCTCGTCTTCTTCTTCTTTGAATTACTCCTCTTCTTCCTCTTCGTTTTCCGTTCATCTTTTCTTTTTTTTATTTTGATTCCAGTTCCTCCTCTTCTCCTTTGTCCTTGTTGTTGTCGTCATAGTGCCTGGTGGTTGGCATGGTTATCTACGCTACCAGATTAAACTTCTACCGAGTCTCTTAGCTGGTGTGTCTCTCAGCAACATCACACCAAACTCATCCACGCTTTGAACGAAACTCAGATTGAATATGAAAAGTGGTGCAAGTACGTATCCATTAAATCTGGTGTGGATCGGTAGCACGGATCCAGGATCTGTTTGACTCTGGCGGAGATCAGCACTCTCCTGACCTCCCCTCTCTTTTGTCTTAAGTTCGTTTTGTACCGAAAGGAAATCTTCATGAGGCAGGGAACTGTGAACCAATGAACAACAAACAAGTCGAGTAACTCTCTCTCTCTCTCCCACAATGAAACAATTATTTCATCGTGGGAGCAAGAGTTACCCAACTTCTTTGTTATTGGCCTTCTGTATTGGTTTGGTAGCTTGTTCTTATTTCATGTTTTGGTTGTTGATGTTTGTACTGCTATCATTTTTCTACCTACAAAATGAAAAAGTGAATTCATTGCAAGTGAAGGGAACGCAAGCGACATCTAAATGTTTTTTTTTTTTTTTTTATGATCTTGACATGTTTCCCGCATTTCGGTGGGGATGTTAACCTTGCCGTGAGTTACAGTGTTGATGTACAAACGTTCACTTTGACACCGACGGTCCACTTGCAGGAAAGGCTTCAGACTGTGATATTTTTACTTGCTTTTATGCATACGATCAGTGAGGGTGATGGCGATGACTCTATGGAATTCTGTTTTTTTTTCATCTGAGAGTGCACGACAGGTCAGTACCCTACGCTTCTTTACAGAACAGTTCTATCCTGGAGTCGGCCAGGCCCGAGAGATAAACACCTGCCGTGTTGGTCAGTTCATTTTGAGTGCTACTCCCGAACCCACGTCCTCCCTCACTGCGGCCCCCAATGCTCTAACCACTGGACCGCGGCGCCTGATAGTT
>JADBJO010007427.1:20000-35000 GCA_016801955.1 Conus betulinus | reverse complement strand
GTTTTTAAAACAGACTTCAAACCATCAACGGTCGTTAATAACTCAATTATTTTCTGTACTTCTACATGGGAGAGCTTGAAATAAAACTGATCACTATACGGAGATGCAAAACATCTAAAACAGAACTTCAACAGGTGATCTTGACGTATGTACCCAAACCCGCGTGGAATCAGACTGCACTCCGCTGATGGAAATGAGTTATTGCCCACCGACGCTTTGTATTGGCAATCTATATGTGTGGTCCTACAGCTGCTTCGTATTTGGTGATGTTTGAAGATGTATGTGACTAACGGCAAAGACTGGTTAAAACGACAACGAAACAAGCAAAGAAGAAAAAAAAACAAACAAAAAAGCTGAGCAGCTGTGATTATCAAGCTTAGGTGATCAAGTCTTGACACACCGTGCCAATTCAAATAGCTAACATAAACTGACAACGTGTATGGAAAGTATTACTTTTTACATTGGTGCTGAAATACAAAAATAATTCAGTGCATATCAAAACCACTGTTCGACCAAAGCATAATGTAAATAAATATAAATAAAGCTTAACTGGTTACATTCAGAAGTAAGTAAATAAAAAAATTGTGCAATTCTAGGAATATCCATTTCTCTATCACTGAAGATAACTATTTTTGTTATTGTTGTCATATTCACATTCACATATCTATCCAATATCCTGTTGGAAACTGTTTATTCCAGAGTTTACATGTTCTGTCACACAACTTAAGATTAAACATTGCCATTCACGTAAATCCAATAATGCTGACATTGCAAACGAGAACAACAATTGACTGAATCCCATATATTCTGCAAATGAAAATAAATTGATTTTGCTGTCAATTATCTAAAACAAACAGTAACTCCACATGTAACCCATACAAACTCATTCAAAACAATATGCGATAATTAACACACCGATCGTATTCTTGCTTCTATTATCAAGTACAGTTATATTGCATGATACATTTTTTTTAAATGACGAACGCAAAAATCACTACCGAACATACCGTCCAAGCACTATGCATGTCGGAAGTGACGAATAGAAACATTGTACATTTTAGTTTTTGACATATTTCCAGGGTAAACATACTCCAATTTTTTTTCATTATAATAACATACAGCACAGAATTTTAATGCTTAAAATTAAATGCAACAGACCTAACAAATACGTAACTTTATTCAAAGGAAAAAAAGTATTTCAAATGAACCTTTTAAATAATTGGGGAAATAATTTTTGAGGCTAATGTGAATAAAGCATAAAAAAAGACAAGAAAAAATAAAGATGATGTTTTTCTGACCTCCAGTAGATCAAAACATGTATCCACCGCTTGATAAACTGCTTCAATCAATACTCCGAACGATACTGCAAACAATACAGGTCACAGAAGATCCAAACCTTTCCCAGAGACTTGATGGTATGGGTTTGAGAGGGCCCACATCGCTAACAGATGGTGAGACATGGACAAGCCTCAGTCAAATCTGTGGATGGTGAGATACCTGCACTCCCTGAGAAAATATTCAAAACCCAATTCTGATAACACTATAATGTTCAGGCATATTAGATTATTGCCGTTTGAACATGTGTCGTTCAAATTTTTTAGTTAAATAGCTGTGTTTATTGTTCGACTCAGAACAACAGTGTCAACAACCAGAACAACAACAGAAAAAAGAAAACCAACAAAAAAACATAACTAGATAAAATATGGCTTCTTTCACTATCTATACTTTTCTTTATCATTTCTAATAGTTCAGGAGATCATGGCTTTATAAAGTCTCTGAGCTGTGTATATTGAGGCCACTAGCTGTTCCAGGTTTGGGTTACTCAGCGGGAACAGGTGGGTAGGAAAAGATTGGGGAGGGGGGGGGGGGGGGGGGGGGGAGGAGGACTTGAGACAGTTCGTTAATAACCATCACCACACACACACACACACACACACACACACACACATAAACGCGCATGCACGCACTCACTCACGCACGTACTATATACTAGATCATAAAATGGTCAACACTTGTTTGACATACAATCATTGCAAGCAAGTACGCGCGATATATGACCACCAAATTGCTATGGTATGCTAAATGCACAAAATACATACACAGAGTACCGCAGCACACACACACACACACACACACACACACACACACACACACACACACACACACACACACTCACGCACACGCGCACGCACGCACGCACGCACACACACACACACACCTCGTACTTGTCACGTGACAAGATGGCGACATCAAAACAATAACTGTAAGCTGCTCTGCTGAATTTATGCAGCTCTACAACCAACATGAGGAGATCCCGGAGAACAACGATTTCATGTAGTCGTGCTTCTAACCTGAAAACAGAATATGCATGTAGGCGCCCAAAGAAAACTACAACAACTCTGAGTTCGGGAAGTGAAAATTCGGAGCGACCAACCCAAACCAAGTCCTGCCAAACCACAGGCAACGCAGAGCAATGGCCCGATAACATTTGCTCCGCTCGTGCACTGCCTGATCTGATAAAGGAGGTTGGTGATTTGAAATTACTTATAACAAACATGCACGAACGAATTTCTCTGCTTGAAAAAACAATAGTAGAACAAAACGAATTGATCAGAAAATGAACACTGCTGTACCACCTACTAGTCCAAAAGCCATTGCTTCGAGTTGGAGTCCCCCAAAATGTAAGCCTACATTTGCAGAGATAGTGGCATCGGCTCCATCAGAAAAAGATGCTGATACAGAAAAAAAAAAATCAAAAGCGCAAAAAATGAAGAAAAAACAACAAAAATCAAACTACTCTGACCACTAAGACAGAAATGCCTCCAAAAATGACGCAAAGAAGAAGAATGACGTCACAAATTCGAACTCTGGAAGGAAGGGGATAAAAAAAGAAAACAAGCAGGACTTGCCAAATGTTCTTCTACTACACGACTCTGTACTGAAAAGAGTGGATGGGGAAAGACTGGGAGCCTCATATGGTTTTCAATCAACATCTGTGATTACTTTTACAACAAAGAAAGAAATCCTACCGTCCCTGAAAACAGCAACGTCCACAGACAAACACCCAGAAGTAATCGTAGTCCATTGTGGCATAAACGAAATAAAAAACAATGATGTTACCAAGGCACGAGCAAAACCTTCACTGAAACAATCAAGGAGATCTCAAAGAAGAAAACCCCCACTCAAAGATCGTTGTGAGCAAAATCGCCCCTGTTAAGCACGAAGAGTTGGAGATGAAACGCAACCTGTTCAATGCGACCACCACAGCAGACCTATTTGACACCCCAAACATGAGCTTCGTCAGTCACGACACTCTTCGGGCAAACACTGGAACCCAGCGTGATGGCATTCATCTGACATGGACGGGAACCAGCGTCGTTGCCCGTAACATCGGCAGACACCTCAACAGAATGTTATGGTCTAAACCCAGAGGCCCCGGAAACAACACCCCGCACGGTATCCATCATGGGAAGATTCCTTTCACACTACAATCCAAGGGATCTCGGCCGCCCCATCCATGGCCCCCTGTGGAACTATTTTGACGTGCTAACAGAGTGGGAATAAATACTTTTAAATAGTCTAAGATGCTGAAGACATTATTCTAGCAGAATGATATGTAGAGTTGTTATTTATTCAGCGACAGAAATGTTTTGATCGTTGGAGATTGACATTCAATTTTTGGTGCCATTTTTCACAATCCCTGAAATATATTTCCACCCCCCCCCCCCCCCCCCCCCCTATCTATCCTTGTTTGAAATTTGTTGTATACTTAGTGTTTTTTACTTTTTTTTTTTTAATTCTGGTAATATAGTATTCAATTATAAAGAACATGACAAGACCAAATAATGTAAACATACTGCAATGGAATTGCAGATCAATATCAACAAATATTCATGAGCTGACTCAACATCTTTCAGATCATATCTACCAAGCATTAGTATTACAATCTCTTAATGTACAAGAACAAAAGCTTCCAAAAATCCAAAATTTTATTACCCACCAATATACCAAAACAATGATGAAACGGGAAGGGTAGGAACCGCTTTGTACATACGACAAAATGTTGAATACCTCGAAATAGATACACCTTTTTCAAAAGACATTAAAAACATAAATGCTTGGGCAGTAAAAGCAAAATTTCATGGATCATTGATACTGAACATATTTGTCGGTTTATTTGCCAAAGGTCCTGACAATCAAAACACAGAGTGGATTCGTACTTTACAAGACCAAAACGATAAGTGGCTGATTGCAGGTGATTTCAATTCACACGCCCCCTTTTGGGATAATGAGTGCAAAACCATAACGCATAACAGATTCCTTGAAAATGTAGTAGACTCTTCACTCTGTATGCTGAATGATGGTAGTGTCACTCGAATCCCGGATATTTCATATCATCGGGCTTCAGCGATAGACCTAACTCTCATGTCGGCTGCAATCGCTCCAAGTTGTGAATGGGACACATTTAAAGACTCCCTAGGCAGTGATCATTTACCAATAGTTATTTCCATCAAAGTAAAAAACAAACTATTTCTGACCTTACAAAAGATCAAATCCCAAAATTTAACTACAACAAAAAAGCTGATTGGGATAGATTTGAAAACATTCTTTCAATTTGCAATTGCGAGGAGGAGATGATGGTTGATGATGTTGATACAAGCTACATGAAATTTGTTGATACTGTTTTGTGTGCAGCTGAGCTTTCAATCCCTAAATGTAATCCTGATAAAACAAAGAAAATATACAGGAAATGTTTGGTGGGAATGTTTCCTGTGAAGAAGCAAGAGAACAAAAAATGGAGGCTTATAAAATGTATCTAAAAAATAAAACAGATCCAGAAAAGATTGCTGAAAAAAACAAAGCAAAAAATCACAGTAATAGAGTGAATGAAAAGGCAAAGGAAGAATATTGGTCAAATTTCTGTGAAAATGAGGTTCAAAATCATAAAGATCTCCAGAAAACTTGGAAAAAATAAAAGAAATGAGAAATGGAATAAGTCTTCCTGGGTACCCCTTGAAATGGAAAATAAACGAATTTCCTTCCAATTTTGAAAAGGCTGAAGCATTTGCAGATGCATTTGCAAAAAATAGTAACTTTGAAGGTCTCTCAGAAGAACAAAAACAGCTTAGAGAAAAAAAGGACGACGAAAACGAAGACAATGAAAAAAGTCCCAATAACAATCACTATACAAATGCTCCTATTACTTTTCAGGAAACAAATGATGCAATTTCAAACCTTGGATCAAAGAAAAAATCGGTGGGACCAGACGCAATTTCCAATGAAATGATAAAACATTTACCACGTAATGTAAAACTTTTTTCTGAGTATATTTTTTTCAAAAATGTTGGATTGAGGGGATTCAGCCATCTTTATGGAAACAAATCTACTGTTACCCCCCCTATTCCCAAGGAGGGAAAGTCAAAATCAGATGAAAATAATTACAGACCTGTCGCTCTTACATCACATGTGGGAAAACTTATGGAAAGAATAATTCTAAAAAGGATTGAACATTTCTGTGAAAAAAAAAATGGTGTAATACCAATACAACAGGCGGGTTTTAGAAAAGGTAAATCGTCAGTTCAGTTGATCATTTAGTAAAAATTACCACTCAGATTAAACATCAGTTTTCACGTAGGAAAAACGTACTTGCCACTTTTTTTTGACATTAGAAAGGCATATGACCAAGTTTGGCATTCAAAACTTCTAAACAAACTAAGATCAGTAGGTATTTCAGGCTGTATGTATAACTATATAAAGGCATTTTTAAGCGAAAGAACAATACAGACTAAGGTTGGTAATGCCTACTCTAATCAAAGACGTATACAGATGGGAATCCCACAAGGAGGTGTAATAGCCCCATCCTTTTCAATATTCTGATGCATGATCTTCCAAAAGTGGTCTCCAACAATGTTGAGCTAGCACAATATGCGGATGATATCTGCATATGGATGAAAGTTACTCTAAAAAAGCGTACACCGATTAGGTCAATTAACTATATTAAAAAGGTATATCAGAATGAACTAGACAAAATCAGCAAATACATGATTGAAAACGGACTAACTCTTTCACATGAAAAATCATATGGTTTCTCTTCAACTCTGGCTATGATCCTAAATCTTTACCCTCTTTTCAAATAAATGGAATGCCACTTGAATATAAAAAAAATTGTTAAATTTCTAGAGTAAGTCTGACTTCTAAACTGAATTGGAACTACCATTTGGAAAATATTCTGACAAAAGCCAGAAAAGGATTAAATTTATTAAAAATGATGATAAGTCGACAGTCGTGGGGAAAGATAGCAAGGTACTTATTCATTTAGCAACTGCACTTGTGAGATCAAAATTATCTTATGCTCAGGAAATATTCTTTTCAGCTCCAAAATGTTTGATAACAAAGATGCAAAGTATCGATAGCAAAGCTTATAAGATAGCTCTCGGTGTCCCTGTCCATGCCTCAAACACTAAAAACCTACACAGAAATAGGAATTTTGCCTTTTGCCGAAAATATGAAACTTGCTTCAGCAAAATATATATTAAGGAGCCATTCAACGCAAAATTCATGTATCAAGGAAACTGGTTTAAAATCAGAAATACATTTTCCAAAGCGAGCACAGAGTTTTGACTCTGTAAAAACTATAGGCTCCTATACGTCCCAGTTATTTACAGATGCTGGTGTTGAACCCCAAACAGTAGCTCCTCAAACGAGTTACAGTAATATTCCTCAGTGGGAGCTTAGTAAGGCTAATTACGATATTAATTATACAGATTTAAGGAAAAGTGATGGGACCATGCTACCAACATATGTCAAGGCACATATGAATGAAAACTATATAAATCATCTTAAAATATATACAGATGGTTCTGTACTTGAAAACCATTTATCAGGTGCTGCATTCATTATTCCATCATTAAAAATAGAGAATCGTATCACATTGGGAAAAAATTCTCTGTATTCACAGCAGAGCTAATTGCTATTATTATGGCGCTGAACTATCTTCTTAGTTTTCCATATACGATATTCCAAATATTATTTTGTGTCGATTCAAAATCTGTCTTACAAGCTTTAAAATATTCTCATACAAGAGTGAGAGGAGAAATGATATCAGAGATATACCATTTAATTCACTTTTTGTCTTTACGTGGTTCTTCTACTGACTTTTGTTGGATTCCATCACATTGTGGCTTAGCAGCAAATGAAAGGGTTGATCGGTTAGCCAAAAATAGTGCAGCTAAGAAAAAGAGCTTTACAAAAATAAATTCCTTTATCCTTGTATGAAAACTATAGTCTTTTACGTAAAGCATCATGGGATTCGGTGATACGAAGACAAAAAGAGTGTCCAAACATAATAAAGGACAACAAGGGAAACTTCTTTAAGAATCTTGTAAAATATAAAACTGGACACAATCTCCATCAGGAACGGATTTTGAAGAGTCTGATCTTTAGACTTAGACTTGATGCATACAAAACAAAATATTGTAAAAAATCACTTGCAGCTGTGGCCAAAATATTACACCATTCCATGTCATCTTTCTTTGCAGAAATACTAAAAAATATTTACCCACTTGGCTATTAAGTTTGAACCCATCAATAGAGAATTTTTGGGACATTTTTGGGAACGAAGCGAAGGCTATAGAAGCTGTTAGGGCAATTGCTAAGAGTCCAGCTGGACATTTACTTTGATTCTCGAGATACTTGTTGAATTTATTTTCTTATTATTCCAATGGTTAAAAATTTTTTTTTTTTTTTTGTTTTTTTTTTTTTTTTTTTTTGTTCAGATATGAATCCAGGCTAAAGTAGTTTACCGTTATGCCGGTAGATTAGAATGGGGTTAAAGTGATGGTCACTTATTGGTATCTCATTAATTAAATAGACTATGCATGCAGAGATTAGCATACTACATTAATAGACTATGCATGCAGAGATTAGCATACTACATTAATAGACTATGCATGCAGAGATTAGCATACTACTCTACCTCCACACTCCATACGCTTTTAATGACATTTTTAAAACAACACACATTTGTGCCCCCCCCCCCCCCCCCCCCCCCACACACACACACACACACACACACACACACACACACACACACACACACACACACACACACACACACACATCGGCCCCTTTTTACATTTTTTGTTTGAAAGTGGATAGACATTAAAATAAAGAACGAACGAACACACACCTCGTCATCCTCCCATTCTTCAAGTCATACACCTCGTCATCCTCTCATTCTTTAAGACATATGCCAGGCATTCTCCAATTGTTCAATAACCCCAATAACCACCAATACAGTCATCTAATTGTCATTCTTCCTCGCTATATAGGCCTCTTTGAGAGCTTTTTTAGCACCTCTCTCACAACAAACAACCCAGGGATTCACCAATCGTTCAGGATCACTGTATAGGTCTCCTTAACGGGAGAGCTTTATTAGCCGAGCCATCATGAGGCAAGCCACTAGAGGAGATACTGAATGCTGGCAAACCGCTTCGGGGGTGTTCAGTCGCGCTCGGTTAAAATCCACAATAAGCAAGAGACCATGTGGTAAGCCCTGTACCGACGACGACAATGTCCATCGCCATATGTCAATGGTGATGAGGTCTGGGGTGTTCGACCTCATCCATCCAAAGACAGTGCCAATGAACTAAATCAAACCGATGATTTGAACGACCTCACCATCGTCATGTTCATCAAGCCTGAACTCGTCAAAAGAGTACGAAATGAAGTGCTACAGAATTTGAGACCTTCTTTAAACGATGATCCATGGGAATAAGGATGAGGAGGATTATATTACTGAGATCCAGTCTGATTAGATTCCACATAACAGGGCCGCAATCTAAGCTTCTTCCATGATATATCTCGGTGGCAACCAGGTCTGAAAATTACAGCCATCCGCAGTGTTGGTCAGGAAATTTAAGCCTCATTCTCTATGACGCATCTGCTAAGCTGATGAAAACTCAGCTGTGTGGCCCCGCACACACAGGCCCGGACAGGAGCCAGCCCTGGGCAAGCATTCTACCCATGAATGTCTGAGGTTACACGACATCACGACCTTCAAAATTCCGTGGCACTAAATACACTAGAGTCCCCCCCCCCCCCCCCCCCCATTTTTTTTCGTTAGTTTCTGCTGTCACATCTTCTGTGACACCTCAGTAGCAGTGAACCCAAGCCGCTCATCTCGACACCCAGTCCATAGCCACAGCCCCGGCACCGGCAATCCACAGGGAGCAGTCAATGTTAAGTCGTCAAGAGGAGGCACTGCACTGCTGCCGAATCACTTCAGGCGGTGTTCAGTACAGAGCGGCCCCTTGGATAGAAACTCCCGTATGGTGGGAGAAAAACAGGTGTGTTTTTTACTTCTTTTGTTTTTCTTTTGGAGTGTCGTAATGCATGTTCCTTCTCACGAATGTTCTTAGACATCTTGAGACCTGCCTTCACATATTCTTCTAAGAGCAACACACGTGCGTGTCAGTGTGTGTGTGTGTGTGTGTGTGTGTGTGTGTGTGTGTGTGTGTGTGTGTGTGTACGTGCGTGTGTGTGTGTGTGTGTGTGTGTGTGTGTGTGTGTGTGTGTGTGTGTGTGTGTGTGTGTGCATGTGTGTGTGTGTGTATGGATTCCACTGTCAGGCCTGCTGAAAAGTGCCTTCCCCTTCATTGGATCTTACCTCACCCCTCCTTACACCACAATACTATTCCTGTACCATCACATCCATGATCTCAAGTGACGCCTGCAACAATTCCCATCACTTTTCTTTACATACACACCCCGCGGAAGTTTAACATCACTCCACCGATCATTGTAGGCATCATCTCGCACAAGGCCTGCAACATGCTCGCCCTTACCCTCTCTGTACACTCCTCAGTGACCCTGTAACTAAGCTGCCCATCGTTATATGCATGGTCCATTGTTAGACTCCTACCACATTGCCCATCATGTCTGCATCCTCCTGCGTTGATGTCTTACTCCATAGGCCTACTCGCGCTCTTTATTTCGACAACTTCCGCGACAACTTCCTTAACAGCTCATCCTTGTTCTGAAATTGAACACCGAATCTCAAAGAGTTCCACAACACACATTTCAGTCCTTCCGTTTCGCGCCCAGTATGAGGAGATAAGTGATTGTTCCTTCTTCATTTTCATTGTCTAGAACGTTGTTAGTCTTGCCTTAAGAAGACTGCAAAGGTCGAAACGCGTCGCGTTTTTGTCAGGTAATTTCCTTCTTCATTTTCATTGTCTAGAACGTTGTTAGTCTTGCCTTAAGAAGACTGCAAAGGTCGAAACGCGTCGTGTTTTGTCAGGTAATTTCTTTGTCTCTTTCGTTCGGTGGGTTAATATTTTTTCTTGGATTAGTTGTTTTTCCTTTAAACACGTTTGAGCAGTTTCCAAGGCACGCTCCCTGGGGACTCATCCATGTCTGTCGTCTGCCGGCTTGACGCGTGGCTCCATGGGGGTCTGTTGACCTGGCTGTGACCTCAGTCTGGCAGCCTCCAGCCTCTGCAGCAGGGGCATCACGCACAGCACCACGGAGGACAGCAGACCGCAGGCGCCCATGAAGTGAAAGGACGGCACGTAGGACCCCGTCCTGTCCCTCAGGTAGCCTGCAGTTGACAGTGACAGTGAGCAGGTCAATGATGGAGAAAAAACAAAGCAAATAAACATGCCGTTGACGGTGTCATTGAGCTGGTGAAAAAAACTGAAAAAAATAAAAGCAAATGAGATAAATGATGGAATGAATAAAAAAAAGAGGAAGCGAGAATGGAGGAATGAATGAATACAAGAACTGGAGAGAATGAATGGTTGAATGGCTGGAAAGAAGAAGAAAAAGATGGAGGAATGAATGAATAAAAAAAAAAAAAAGACTGAAAAACAAGACATAAGGGAGAGAGAGAGAGAGAGAGAGAGAGAGAGAGAGAGAGAGAGAGAGAGAGAGAGAGATTTAAAGAAAGAATGAAAGAGTAAAAATAAGACTATACAAGCAACGAAACAATAATGAAAGCTTTCAAGAAAGCTATACAATCAACAAAAGAATTGATGAAAGAGTAAAAGAAAGCTATCCAAGCAGTAAACACAAAAACAAAAAAAAAAAACAAAACAAAACAAACAAACAAACAAAAAAAAAACATGGAGGAAAAACAAGGAAGGGAAGGAAGGAAGGAAGAGAAGTACGGAAAGAAGGAGAAAGAAGGATGCAAGCGGAAAATTCACCAGCAAGTAAGAAAGCGAGTCACCAACCAAGTGAGCAAGGGAAGAAGGCAATCAGTGGGCAGGTCACTGAAAGAGTAAACAGTTTGAAATTTGGTCATGAAAATAGTGATATTGATGATGACAATGGTAACAATGATAACGATAATGATAATGAGCAGAAAACGAACATACCCATGCTCACATGGAACACCTTGAACTGAATCTCTGTCCTAACGAATTAGATAGGTTTTCTGTCTGTCAGTGGAATAAAAACTAAAAAAAACAAAATAGCCATATATGTGCTGAAACCAGCGGTTTCCACATCATTAGCACGTTCCTCTAACCAGCTGTCAAAGAGAACAAGCCTAGATTGAATCTTTACACTTGTAACCATTACGGCTCTGTTATCTACACACTTTCACAAGCGAAGCAAATCATCTCCAAAACGAATCTGTGCTTAAAAACAGTTTCATGACCAATGCTGGCGATAAATAGCAACTGAATAATGTTCAGGCTTTCTATGTTGTCGATCTCTGACGAGGTAAAGGTTGGACACTGAATCTGGCAGACGCCGGTGTGTTCCACACATGACAACTGCGTCATCTGCTCTCATGAAACCCCGCCCTTTATTCACTGCAATGGTTTTTTTTATCGTGGGAAAATGACGGTAGGCAACTTTATGCAGTCGATGGTAAGGGTCAAAGATAAACAGAAATTTCTCAGCCGGAAGGAGCGGATTTTTTTTGGTGGGTGAAAATGGCTAAAATATGATGATAAAACCGGGTACTAATGTGAACAAATTCAATATCTACTCGTTCACCAGATTTGAAATCAAACCTGTTATGTTGTTCATAAAGAGTAATGCATTTAACATGCAGGCTGCTTCATCTATTTCTATAAAGACAATGAGATTACACATGTCCCGTGCTTTATACTTCACGACCTCAAAGTGCACCAGATCCCTCGCAGCAGCACCGCCATTGCTTCAACTCACCCACAACAGGAAAGCCCGTGGCGCCACTGATGCCCAGCGACAGCTGTGTGAAGCCAAAGATCTGGCGGAACCTGTGCATGTCGCTGAAGTCCAGGATGATGAGCGGCAGCATGGAGAAGAAGACTCCGGAGAACAGTCCGTAGACCACCGACATCACCATCATCGACACCAGCCCCTCCACTACCGACGTCAGCTGGAACAGAACGCCCAGCACCAGCAGCGACACCATCACGGACACCTGGGGCCGGACCAGCTTGGACTGGGCCAGGAGTCCTGGAACCAACCTGCTGAGGATGTCCAGGCCTCCGGACACGGTCAGGAGCAGAGCCCCCTGGGTGGTGGTCAGCCCTTTCTCCAGGGCCAGTGCCGGCAGGTAGGCGGAGGGCAGGCCAGTGACCAGCACCGCCAGGTAGTGGTACAATGCCAGCATCCAGAACACCACGCTCCGCAACAACGCAGGATCAAACATACCTGACAGTTTCTCACACACCACTTTACACCCTGAGCTGGAATCTTCCGCTAGCTGTTGGATGGAGTCAGAAATATTTTGGATGCATTCTACTGTCTTGCCTCTCTCTGAAATGAAGCCATCTTTGATGAAGAGTTTGGCGTAGACGTCCAGGGAGGACATCGACATGGCGCGCGAGCCTCCCATCCCCACCGCCATGATCAAGGCGTCCGTAGACCCCTGTCTCGTGGGGAACGTTTGCAGAGGTCGGAGGTTCCTGTCAGGTACGGATCGGAGACTTTCCGTGAGTGGCTTCCCTCCTGCTTCTGAGTCCGGCTGCCTGTTCCCTTTGACCTCATTTACAGCGCTGTCTGAGAAAGTCCTGTGGCCGCTTCTCTCCTGTCTCATCTGTTTGGCCAGCAGTCGTTGTCGCTGAATCATCTGCCGGGTCTTCTCCTCCCTTGACAAATCCTTTTCTGAACGTACAGGCTGGCGAGGCTTGTAGTCACCGGGGGGAGTCAGCAAAGCCCCGAAAACGAGCAGCTGACCGAAGATGCCCGCCAGAGGCAAACAGGCGCCAGACAGGTGGTATTCATCAATGAGCATGCGCGTCACTATGGGCATGACGACACTTCCTATGCTGCCACCGGTGTTGGCCACAGCTGTGGCCAATGGCAGCTTCTTGTCGAAGTACGCGTTGAGCAGAACGAAGCCAGGACCCACGGTCATGCCTATCGCCACACCTACACAGAAACAAACGATAGGCTTGTTCATGAAGAGGACTGTCAGACTGTCAGATTGGCTGGCTGTCTCTGTACTGTTCATGAAGAGGACTGTCAGATTGGCTGTCTGTCTATGTGTTGTTCATGAAGAGGACTGTCAGATTGGCTGGCTGTCTCTGTGCTGTTCATGAAGAGGACTGTCAGATTGGCTGGCTGTCTCTGTGTCGTTCATGAAGAGGACTGTCAGATTGGCTGGCTGTCTCTGTGTTGTTCATGAAGAGGACTGTCAGATTGGCTGGCTGTCTCTGTGTTGTTCATGAAGACGACTGTCAGATTGGCTGGCTGTCTCTGTGTCTTACCGGGCACACAGAGCTGCTGCAACAACTGAAATAAATTAATTGCCCTGTAATTTGCTTGGCACTGAGTATCGAGCACCTTGTATGACAAATTCAGTACAGTGCTTTTTTTCAGCAGCTGTAGAAGGGTTTGATGTGACACTGGTAAAATCATGTGTTGCCATCTGTTTGATGTGACACTGGTAAAATCGTCTGTTGCTACCTGTTTGATGTAACACTGGTAAAATCGTCTGTTGCTGTCTGTTTGATGGGACACTGGTAAAATCGTCTGTTGCTATCTGTTTGATGTGACCCTGGTAAAATCGTCTGTTGCTGTCTGTTTGATGTGACACTGGTAAAATCGTCTGTTGCTATCTACAGTCAAAATCACAAAGCTTGTGAGGAAAGCGAGGACAGAAAAGTGGAGGAGATTTTGGACCACTCCTTAAGTCTGTTTACGAGTGAAAATAATATGATATCTGCCAGAGGAAGTAACGATTGTCTTCACGATTACTAGTCAAAACACCCATTGAAAACAATTCCAGGAATTCACAGTGAGTACGGTGTGAAAGAATTGTTTTCCATTTTATTTGTTGGAAATATGGTAAATACACAAGCTCAACGTTTTCTATACACTGAACAGGTGAATATTCTTTGATCGTTTGAATGACTTCCTGAAAGCTAGCGTGTCATACACTATAAGGAAGTGCTTTTCGTGTTCCTGCGATCTGCATGATTTTGTCACAGAAACACTTGACGCCTTAAGAACATCCCGGGACAGCCTGTGCCCGAAATGGAAGACCTTAGTGGCTTGTTTTCGATTTGAAATAATCAGGAGAATGAACGGCGACCCAGTAAAGGTCTGTGGAAGTGTCCAGTCATCGTGGGCTGGAATTCTCGTGTTCCACTGTTGCCAGGTGGGTCTGTGACTGTGGTCAAGAACCAGGACACACAGAGAACACTCTCACTGATGGCCGTCCACATGAAGCAACCAACCAAGACGCTGTCAAGGTTGAAGAGAAAGCGTTAATTGATGACCTGCATGTTTGTGTAGGAGAACGCCCTCCCCCCCCCCCCCCCCTCCCTCCCTCCCCCTCCACCACATATGTGTCAACTGACAGAGCTCACACTATTCTGCATAAACAGTAAAAAATGCGACGGCTATCTTGCGCCGATTTTGAGAAGATAACTGACTGCTTGTTCTTCGCTTTCATTGTCCTAAATGTTGTTTGGTCTTGCCTGAAGAAGACCTACGAGGTCGTAACGCGTGGTGTTTTGTCTTGTAATTTGTTTGTAGCTGTTAACCGGTGGATTT
>JADBJO010007427.1:7500-12500 GCA_016801955.1 Conus betulinus | reverse complement strand
TCCAGAGTATAATTACAACGTTAAGAAAAAAAAACTGTTCCTAGACTCCTGTTTTAATGTTCATCTTTTGGATTAGACGTTACCGATTACTTCAGAGAAAAAAAAAGTTTGTAAAAGACATACAATCGGCTGAAAAGAATGAAATATTGAAAATAAAACAGAAAAAAGGAATTAAGCTGGAAAAGGGGATCCAAGTGAGGGAAACAGGAACATGGAATGTGTTTTCTCCAGGCCAGATGCAAGATGGGTTGCAAAAGGTGCAAAACATCTAAATATTTCTGTACTTTTGTGAACAGAAATTATCTGAGCAGAGGAATGATTGAGCTATAATTACGGAGGGTCGGGTGATAAATGGTCGTGAGATATGTTAAAAGAAGTTGCATCTCTTAATGAAAACCTATAAAAGGAGAAAGAAACTAAAGAATGTTCAGTAGAAATGCTTGTTAAAAACATTATTCACCGGAAATGAGAAAAGAAAAAAAAAGAGGAAGAAAGGATTACAATACAAGAGGTAAGTAAAGCGTTAGAAAGAATAAAACATGGCGAAACTCCAAACACGGGTGGACTTCGCACTGAATTGAAAATAATTCTTTCGGAAAAACACTGGGATCATTTTTCTGTAAAAATCTTAAAATGAGGTCAATAAAGACGAAAGTTTTTTCGTTACACGAAAGGAAGGCATACTAGTTTGTATTACTTGAGGAGGTATACCAAGAAGCATTTTTGAAACAGGTGCCCTACTTCTCCTTGGAATTAACTTTTTATACAAACGAGGATTAGCGGGTATTTCCGACATAAAACATCACATGCAAAAATAAAACTACCGTCAGTTATCTCACGAGGACCACTCTAAGTCTATTGCCAGTAGGTACACAGACTACGATGTGAAAACAGATTATTCGATATGGAACCTAGATTCAAACACTTTGCATGGCTTGTTATTTGCATAGACTTTGAAAAGACGTTTGACACTCTTGACTGAGAATTGTATCTGAAAAAGTGTCAAATGCTTTGGTTTTTCGCAAAAAGATATATAGTTGGTTTGGAACATTCTTCTAAAGTATGAAATCAACGATCACTGGAATGGCTAGCCAGCACAGAGGTTTCAGTAAGAAAGGGGGTGAACACAGGAAGACCTGTATGCCCTTATTTGTTTGTTCTTTATACTGAAATCTTAGATATGATCAAAGAATATACGCTGATAAAAGGAGTGGACACTAATCATTAACAGCATATAACAGACGCAAAACTGAACCACAAAACGCGAAAATTAACGGCAACCTTTATCACAATCGATTAGATATTGAACATTTAAATGTATTATGCACGTTTTGTTGTTGTGTTTGGTAAAGGGAGCTAAAAAAAAAGGTGAGTTCTTGTTTCCCCAGTCTCTCGGTTGGATGAGTGGAGTAGATGCGCGCGCATGGAGTAAACATGCCGTGTGTGTGATTGAGTGTATGCAAGTGCGGCGTGTGACAGGCACTTAAGCATCCAAACTGACCAGACACGGACACTTACACAGCAGAATGACCCAGGCCCATCCTCTGTCCACTGGGTGACTGGACACGGTCTCACGTCCCTCCAGCTCCCTGGTCACCTGACTCGGGATGTCCGTGGTGGTCATATGCTTTCACTTCCTTATTCTCTTCACCCTCCTTCTCTGGCTGGAGTTTCTGCTCCCGGTTTTGTGTTACGGAACTCTCTACCATCGTGGAGTTGGTTGTTTCTCTGGGTTTAATATATTCGGATTGTAATTGTCTTGTTTATCTTATATCTCTATTTTCCCCATTTCTTTTTCTAGCACTTAACTTCTGATGAAAAGATTCTTTTGATGAAGAGCTATTTTTGTTCCATTCTCGTTCAGTTTTTCTTTTCACTTGTATACACATCGCATTCAATATGTCTTTTTTCTAGTCACTTTCTTTTTATGTCCGTTTTGTTCCTTTTTTGGATTTTGGTTAAAAAAAAAAAAGAGATCAACCTGACAAAACACGGACACTGGACTACACTGCACTCAGATAAAGATGTTTCTTAAAAAAGCAAGCAAAACAAAAACAAAACCAACAAACCAGTCCTGATGAGGCTTTTAAACTTTTGATTTAAATCCACATTTATGTTGTTATCCATGTACTAAGCGGTTCCCTCTGATTTTCCTAGAATTTTAAAGTTTTCCCCCTTGCACACTAGTACCAAGAAGACAGACAAACAATCTTCAACACGAGGGTGAGAAGAACACTCTCTCAGCAAAGAAAGAAATTGAAATTGGCTCGCAAATTGTCAAACTCCTTAAAAGAGACCAGGCAGCTGTCAGAAAATGCTACAAATATAGTTTGAACACGTCACCTCATACGACGAAATGTTTTGAAGACGTCAAACGCTGCCACTTGAATATTCATCAGGCCTGCGATAAGCGAGAAAGCTGTCAACAATACAATGTATAAGAAGTCTGAACAGTGACGTGTTAAATAAAACCCTGCGGTTTCTTCTCCTTTCTCGCCTCTTTTCACCGATAACACATGTTTACTCTTCTTTCCCGTTTTGCTTCGACACCTCACATTGATTTCTTGTTCGTCTCCTCTGGGCTCAACCCACAGATTAAAAAAAAAAAAAAACGTACTCAGCCCAATGAGTTCTCAGTTAGCTCAGCACAGGACTGGCCCAATGGTTCGAATCTCTGCTGGAACACACGGTGGTATTTTGGGGGCCCACTTCTAGCACTGTCCTGATGGTTGTTTTCCTGCATCATCACTTGGCACCACTGGCGAACATCGACATATCAATCATCAATCACAATCTTTTGTCACCGCTGGTGAGCATCGACATGTCAATCATCAATCACAATCTTTTGTCACCGCTGGTGAGCATCGACATGTCAATCATCAATCACAATCTTTGTGTTTTTTTTTTTTTTTTTTTTTTTTACCAATCGCAAAGAAGGCTGCAGGATTCTGTGAATCAGGGAGCTGGATTATGATAATATATCACTATTTAAAAAAAAAAATCACTATTTAAAAAAATCACTATTTAAAAAAAAAAACAACAACAGAGAACTGGAAAAGGGAAACGAAGCTAAATGACTCCAGGCCTCAATTCTTGTCTCCGTTTAAATCCACTGTAATCTCTGATATCAAATATTGTCTTTAGATTTAGAAAGAGTGGGGGTTAGTTGCCGCCAAGGACATTGACAAACAAAGCACAGGACAAGACACGATGCATTTCGACCTCTTGAGTCTTCTTCAAGCAAAAAAAAAACAAAACAAAACAAAACAACAACAAAAATCACATTTAACATTATAATGTTAAATATGATTTTTTTTTTTTTTTTTTGCTTGAAGAAGACCAAGAGGTCGAAATGCATCGTGTCTTGTCCTGTGCTTTGTTTGTCAATGTCCTTGGCGGCAACTAACCCCCACTCTTTCTAAATTTTTGCTTCGTTCTCCGCCATCAGTCACTCCATTTTGAAAACTGTTGTCTTTAGAAGCTAGAGTTAAAAAAAACAAAAACCAAAAACAAAACAAAACAAAACAAAACAAAAAAACCCAGCCCACAATTGTTTCACGTTGCCAAATAGAGTAGAGTCCTCAGACTGGTAGCGTTAAATTGTCAGAATTTGTTTTTCTCTTGTCGTGGCTCGGCGAGGAATCTAAATGCGACACGTTGGCCTCGCCAGCAAACCTGCAGCGAATGGCAGAAGTGAGCGGAACCTGCAGAACAGGTGCTCTGCGACCTGCAGGGAACATGGACATGTGGTCAGCTGTCACGCACGAGCTGTGCCCTGGTTAGAGCTCCTTAAGGTGTCTTATCAGTGCAGCGGCTCCAAATGGCTAACTGGACGCTGCGAAGTGACAGGTTGACAGTTCAAGTCCCGTTTAAGTACGGAACAAACGGGTGTAGGAATCTTGCGTGGTAGAGCTGGGGGAAGGGGCGGATGGGGGGCAGGGAGGGGGTGGGGTTGGGGGAGGAGAAATGGAAGTTGATAGACGAAGCTAACGCTTGAAGTCAAACAGTGCCAAAAACATACTTTTAATCTGACTGTACTACTACTACTACTACTACTACTACTACTACTACTACTACTACTACTACTATTACTATCATTTTTATTACAATCATCATAATGATCATCATCATCATCATTATCGTTTTTATTATTATTATTATTATTACTCTTCTTCTTCTTCTTCTTCTTCTCATCATTATTGTTACTATTGTTATCACTGTCTTCATCCTTCTTGCTGTTGTTGCTGTTAGTGTTGTTATTGTCATCATCATTATTACCACCAGCACTGTCAGTATTCCTATTTGCTCGTATCCAGAAAATCACAGCCCTTCTCAGTCACAAACCACTGCACGTGCATTGGAAACACGTGACTGGAGCCCAGAGCGACCTGAATAGAGCTGACCTCCGATGACCAGATAGCTGACCCACTGCTAACGGTGGGGGTGCTGGTGGAGGGGGGAAGAGGTGTGTGTGTGTGTGTGTGTGTGTGGGGGGGGGGGGGGGGGGGGTCCGTGTAGGCTGGACTAAGTCTGTCCGCAGACACCAGCCGCCGTGGCGAAGTGGTTAGCGTCACGGACTCCCGGCTGGGAGGTCGTGGCTTCGAATCCCATCAGAGTCATGTGGGACTTTCTGCCCCGACCAGAGTTGAGTTTGCTGCGGACTCAGTTGGGAACACTGGGACCACACAGTCGAGTTTCATCCACTTAATGGATGCGTTTCTGAGAGTGTTGTTGAAATTTCCTGACCAACACTGCAGGTGCCTGTATCTCTCAGGCCTGGTTGACGCCGGGATATATTATGAAAGGAAGCGTAGAGTACAGCCCCCTGTCATGTAGTCTCAGACCGAAATGGAAATCCGTAGCATCATCTTAATCATCCTCATTTCAGCAATCAGCATTAAAAAAAAAGTCTCAAATTCTGTGGCCCTTTATGCCCTGCTCTCAAGGTGACCTCAGTTTCGATGTCCTCTCCACGTCTGTGGTCTTGGTTTGGTTCCGTC
>JADBJO010007427.1:0-2500 GCA_016801955.1 Conus betulinus | reverse complement strand
GCCTGTACGTGTGTTTAGTTATCATTAATAATCATTACTGAGCCACTGAACGATGAAAAAGTATCATGGAATAAGCACAACGCGTTTGGACCTGTTGGTTTTCTTCACACAGAAGAAACACCGTTCATATCCATTAAAGCGAAAGACGAACCTAAAGTCACCATTTATCTCTTTGTTCTGGATGCTAAAACTTGTTCTGGGGTCTTGGATTGCTTACAGTGTTTCTGTTTTTTTTTCTTATCAGAAACAATTCTGTAGTTTCCGTGGACTCTTTTTATGCACCAAGTTCATGCCCCTTACTCCGGGCCTTTGTTTATCTTTCATCCGAAAGACCACACTTAGACCTCCATTTTAGCTTCGGAAGATATGAGGACAAGAGCAAAGAGAGGTAACTGGACCTCCAAACCAAGGGGACAAAAAGAAGAAATAAGAACAAACCCCCCCCCCTCCCGATCCCCGCCCCGAAAAAAAAAAAGAGAGAAAGGCAAAACAGGCACAATGCTTTTGGACTTTGTTTTGACCAAAATTCATATTTTGTCATCTCTGTCGCGTTTACGTGTATATTGCAATAGAACATTACACACGGTTTTTTGAAAACACGGTTACCCAAATTCTGTATACCTCCTCCTTGAAATCGCCATTGATCAATGGAGGTGTTCGTTTGATATGACTTCGATCTGCAAGATTACATCTGAATCGACTAGAACACGCTATGTATGCACCACTCAAGTCAGATAGCGTCTACAATGAAGCGACCACAAAAGGCTAGGGGTGGTTCAACAAGACTGCAGCTCATCAGATGAGGGCGAGGAACATAGGATGTACTTTGTGAGTTCTGGAAATTAAACAACTGTAGCGTTTTAATGAAAGAAATTAGATTTTTTTCCCCTTTTTTTTCGTATTATGCAGTTTTATGAGTTGGGGCAGGTCTGAAAATCAAATCAAATCAAATCAATACACAACAACGACAACAAAAGGAAGTAGCAACGACAACATGCACACAAAGATACAATGTACTATAATCTATCAATCTGTCTATCTATCTGTCTATCTATCTATCTATCTATCTATCTATCTATCTATCTATCTATCTATCTATCTACTATCCATTTACAGACACCCAAAACAAACTGCCCATAACAACAGCAAGGACATGACTGCTAACCATACACCTGTATGAAGTGCATTTACGAATGTATATTTCAGTTTCAAACCTATTAATTGAGCATCTTCGACAGCCATCAGTCGATCACACCCCCCACCCTACCTTACACTTTCCTTCTCTCCCCCCCCCCCCCCCCCCCCACGAACCCCTATCCCTCCTCCACTAGACAACTTATCACACCCCACAAGCAAGCAAATAAACACCACACAACCCCCTCTTTATTGCACTCATGTGGAAAGCCACAAATGCTCTCTCTCTCTCTCTCTCTCTCTCTCATTCTCTCTCTCCTCTCTCTTATCTCTCTCTGCCTCCCCTTTCTCTATCTGTCATCTCTCTCTCGTTTTGTGTTCTGTCTGTCTGGACTCTGTCTGTCTGTCTTCCTCTCACTAATATCACCTAGTGTGAACAGACTATAATTCAGACAACAACAAAACACAAACCCCCAATCAAAACCAACAAATAGAGTACTAAAAAGGCCTATCTCTCTCTCTCTCTCTCTCTCACACACACACACACACACACACACACACACCACACACCACACACACACACCACACACACACATACACACCACACACACACCACACACACACACACACACACACACACACACACACACACACACACACACACTACGTGTTCAAAAACACGCCCAACACGCATAGACAACAAAACAGACATACAGACAAAAATACACACACAACACAACACACACACACAACACCACACACACACACACACACACACACACAAACACAACAACACACACACACACACACACACACACACACACACACACGCACACACACACATACCACACAACACACACACACACACACACACACACACAAATACACCACACCACACACACACACCCACACACACACACACACACACACACACACACACACCACACACACACACATGCATACAACACACACACACACACACACACACACACACACCACACACACACACACACACACACACGCACGCACACACACACAAACACACACGCAACACACACAACCACATACGCACGCACCACACATGCGCACGCAGCGACACACACGCAACACACATCAAACATGCATGAAATACGTGCGCACAACACACACACACACACACACACACACAAACACACCACACATCACACACCACACACACACAACACAAACACACACATACCCACGCGTTGACCCACGTCCAAGTTTTGTTAGATCGCTCATGGCGTGTGACACTTTGAAATCGTGCATGTATGGGACGGGGGTTACTTTGCTAAGGGTTCCACTTATGTCTACCTCGCCAACACCTCGTAGCGAGGGAGTGGGGACA
>JADBJO010007426.1:65000-113146 GCA_016801955.1 Conus betulinus | reverse complement strand
ATGTGGGGGAAGAATTCGTATCAAAATGTAACAGGAGAGGAGAAGGGAGGGGGGCGGAGGGAGGGGCGGAGGGGCAGGAGTTGAGGGGGACGGAGGACAGCAAAGGGCCAGAATCAGAATTGGGATCTTTAGTGGTTTTAGCTGTTGCGGTATGAACGTCATGCTTACTGTTATTGATCGTGGGCACTTTCCAACCTCGGACCGGCGTCTAGCAGCACGTTATACAATCACCAGCTCCGCAAAATATCACAACGCAACGGTACGTAGCGGGAGGGTGGAGGAAGGGGGCGATTGCGAATCGAAGGTGGAGGGGGAGAGGGGAAAATGGGGGGAGGTGGAGGGGGGGGGGAAGACGGATAGGCGGGAAGAGAGGGGGATCAGAGGCAAGAGGGACCGGAAGTGACAACAGTTGACCAGGGAACTGAGGAAGGAGAGAGAGGTGACTTGGGAAAGGGGAGGGGGGGGGGAGACACAGAGGGGACTTGGAAGGGAACAGGAGGGGACTGGAGAGTTGTGTGTGTGTGGTGTGTGTGTTGTGTGTAGTGGTGCAAAAACAAGAAACACCGATGACCACATATGACATTCCCACCAGAAGAGTATCCAATGGGCGTTGCCAAAACGCGGATTTCAACGTGAATCGGGAACATAGCCAGGTCCTGATGTGCTTGGAGTCGACTTTTGTTAACTGCACAAAGAAGTCATACCATCTCGTGACCACGTGTTTGACCGCCGTGGGGCTCTTTGTCCCGATCATCAGCACGCTATACAAAATCGTCTTGTCATACCGTGCCACCCGCCATCCCCTCACGCCCTCCGCACTGTTCTCCCCTTCCCCTACCCCCCCCCCCCCCCCCTCCGCCTCTCTCTCTCTCTCTCTCTTGCAGCCATGCGAGAAGTAGCACAGGTTCGTATATCCGTGTCATATTGGACGCGAATATGTGTGTAGATTTTTGTGTACTGCTCAATCGTTGTAAAGCTTCTCATGTGATCGACACCCATTGGATTTGGGACGGGTAGGGAAGCCTAGGAGAGTGAAATCCCCACCCACTACCATGCAGTCAGGTGACATCACTGTCATCGCGGTTGGGGGGGGGGGTTGGGGGCGGGTGGGAGGGGGAATAATGGCTGCTGAACATATAAGTGGAAGACACACACACACACACACACACACACAGCGGGAAAGAGCATACGGTTGCTTATAGCCCCGCCGACCCAAGTGAGAGCCATATCAGGGCCGGTCGTCACCGCGGGAAGGGTTGCGAACGAAGTAGAAAAGATTTTTTGTGTATTAGTAGACCAACGCTTGTAGGACACATTTGTGTTATTGGTATCAAATATTAATGAGATTCAACTGAAGAGCTAAGTATAAACCCAGATTCATTAACAAAACTAGATTTTGTTCAACATAGGTCCCTTCTATTTATAGATTTGGACACAACAAATGGTGTTATAAATGGTCGGGCCTAAGTTATTCATCCAGTTCTGCCAACGTCCGTGAGGACTGCCCAGGATCGGGTGTCCGAGATTCACGTGCTGAAAGACACCTGACATACGGTCACTCCCAGAGAACAGCAGAGTTATTATCGTGTTGTTTCATGATGGCGTTTCGGAACCAGTATGACACGCCACCTGCCATGATATTCTGGCTAATATTAGAACATCATGAAGGAATGCATTTGTTTTTGTTTTGTTTCAAGTTCGATTCATCTTCTTTCAAATCCGATAAATTACTCGCGGTCCTCGAATCATCTTAACAGAGCAAAGGAACGTGTGCAGAACAAATAGAACAGACATCACCGACCTCAAACGAGAACTGGAAGTATTACTGTTTTCCCCAGCAGGATACACTGTGAGAACAGGGGAGGAAGAAAGAAAGCAAAAAAGAAAGGAAGGAAACATCCAGTAATTATAAAAATGGTTGAATAGGATTCTGAAGAGCGCAACTTTGACATTCCATGATTGTTAAAGAAATAGGGAAGAGGAAGGAAAGGCGCCCATGTACACATCATCACTGAACGTATAAAGCTTCAGCAGATTCCAGCAGTTTCAGACGACAGAAAGGTACTTGTAAAGTCTTCTACAGAGGGAATTCCCGTTCTCAAGAAAGGCAATTCTCGGCGGTAATTGTAAAGTCTTCTACACAGGGAATTCCCGTCTCTCAGGAAAGCAACTCTTGGGGGGGGGGTCAGCGGTAATGGTAAAGTCCTTCTACATAGGAAAATTGTCGTTCTCAAGAAAATAATTTCTCGGCCAGTCTTTGTTCCTTTGCGCCGATTGTGTGACAAATTAGCCATATTTGGGGGGCACAGACAGCTCGGACAGAACGCGTTGCAGAACGGTCAGCTGTAGGAATGTTTTTCTAACAATCTCACTTCAGGTCCAAAACGACAGGGCCAGCTACTATTCGAAGTCTTGGCAAGACCTGCACACCAATACTATGGACAACTGCGATGAGGAGTTCTTCCACAGGCGATTTGGTGTCCGTAAGCGGCATTCGTTGGAGTTACGGTCGTGTATTATTTTCATCATGGGGGGCAAGAGTTAACTTACTGTTTGTTGTTTTCTGCAATGAGGCCTACCCCCAGTACAAGACTCTCACTGAATTCACTGGCTCACCATCAGGCAGTGGTTTCCGGGGCAAAGCCACTTGCTGCCGTCCGAGGATGGCACTTAGCACGTGGCAGTGTACGAAGGAGCGCGAATGGTGACAATCAATTTCCTCTCTAGTCACTAAGAGAATAAGGGATCAAATCGAGAGAATCACCCCATCAATATCCCAAGGCTCTGCTCATATGGTAATGGAAAGGCAAACGGAAGGCGTTTCCAGCATGAACATCAGAAAGGCCAGTCTCACACACACGCAGGTGCGCAATCATGCTTACACACTCGTACACACGCCCGTACGCACACATTCATACATACCCACACATACACACCTAACGCGAGGGAAACGCACGCGCCGCGCGCGCGCGCGCACACACACACACAACACACCCACACACACACACACACACCACACACATACACACACCCACACGCGCGCGCGCGCACGCACGCACACACACACACACACACACACACACACACAAATACAAACACACACCCACACACACCACACACACACACACACCACACATTCACATGCTTGCACGCACGCACGCACAAATACAAACGCGCACGCACGCACGGCGCGCAACCACATATACCCATGCACGCACACACACACACACACACACACACACACACACACAACCACACAAGCGCATGCGCATGCACCGCGCGCACGCACACGCACGCATACACACGCCGGACGCACGCACTTATGCACACACACACAACACACACACACACACACACCTCTCTCTCTCTCTCTCTCTCTCTCTCTCTCTCACCCACACACACACACACACACCACACCACAACACACACACACAATTACTCGTTCACTGACACGCAAAAATAAGAAGAGAAATCAAAAAGAAGGGTGGAGGGGGGGTGGGGGGGATAAACTGATGTCGACTTACTTTTATTGCTATTTGGCTTATATGAGGTGCTATTTACTTAGGTATATTATGATTGATAAAAATCAAAAGCTTGGGCTCGAAAGTGTTATTATTGCCGAAAAATTTACGTCGTGGTCGCCATTAAGTTGACCATTGTCTCCAGAACACTCTCTCTAATTTGTATTTATTTTTCATGCTGTTGTGGTGTGTGTGTGTGTGTGTGTGTGTGTGTGTGTGTGTGTGTGTGTGTGTGTGTTTTTTTTGTAGTGGTGACGTTGATGTCTGTGACGATGACAATGATGATGATGATGATGATGATGATGATGATGATCTTTATAATGCAGACAGCAGCACGTAAAATGTTGCAGAAGATTGTGATCTGGACTCTCTGCATCAACCACACAGCTAGTAAAGAATAACATCGGCACACCACCCACCCACCTCTTTACCCCTCCACACCGCTTAGAGAGAGATCGAAGGGGAGAGCTGACCGACCAACCCATCGAAGATGGCCAGAAATTTCCTCAACAACTTGAATCTGGCCTTCACCGTAGCTGACGGGAGATACGACGTCAACAGTTCACTCATAGTGTGAGTATGCTATTGACAAACCGTTTTTGGGTTTGTTTTCACAAGGCTTATACGTCTCTTTTTTTCCTCACTAGTAACACTTCCATCGTCAAGTTTAAGTTGCCAGCTCAGCGAAGCCCTGACATTGAAAAGCTGTTTTGAGCTTAGTAAAGGAATGTTTTCAAAACAGACGGTAACAGCTCCAAAGCCCTGTCTTCTCTCGCTGCACTTAAGACAAACGATGGAAATGTTTAAGACATTCAGATTTTTGGCCGTACTGCTCTTGGCAGGGCCGGGTGGCACCATGATGGGCAGTACAATGCTCATTCTGTCCTTTGCCAACCAAGCTCTTGTAGTTTCAAGGGAGGTGACTCCAGTCGGAAATTAAAAAAAAAAAAGATTAAAAGGAATGTAAGTAACCTCGCCGGTAAGCATGGACAAACAATCTGAAGAAAAAAAAAAAAAAAATACAACGACGCATATGGACCTATTCGGTCTTCTTCAAGCAAGATAAACACATTCAGAACAATAAAACCATAGAACAAGCAATCACTTATCTTCTCAATTTTGGCGCAAGATAGGCGTTGTTGGTGCTCTTCTAATTTCTTTTCAACCAGATATGATTGTTCTACCCATACTTTTCTCGGTTCTTGTCATGTTTATTTCATTTTTGTAATCTGTTTTCCTTTCTTTTCTTTTTTTCGCATGTTGATCTGGGTACAGTAAAGTAAGGTGAAGATGTCGAGGGCAGAGGGCAAGTGTCGAGACTAGCTTTCTCATCATTCACCTTTGACAGTCTGGTTTGCTTATCCACGTGACTCGCTTCATACGGGCGTCACAGTTACCGTGTGTCACTAGAGAAGCGTTAAGATGGCCCTCACAGGCAACAGGTACCTCAGCTTATTGTCCGAGGTCGGCCCACTACCTTTGCACGTGCGCGATCAACTCTGTCGACCAATCAGATACTGTTACTATTTTTGGTGCATTGGGACTGTATGATGGCTGAACATAAGTCGAAAAAACAACCAACGTTTGAAATGTTTAAAACAACGTTTATTTTGTTTGCATCTGATAAGAGGTGGATTGTCAAACGGAAAGAAGTGGAATTAGAAGCTAGCTCATCCAAACTGCCTTTTCTTTTGTTTTGTTTTCCTTTGTTTATTCTGACCGTTTTATTTATAATATTCATGCATATTTCTTGCTCTGTTCGTTAACTTCGTTGCGATCGAGACGCAGAGCTTGTGCCATCCGTTCACCTGTTGCCACTCTGTGTATGCCCCAAACATTACAGAATGACACTGTCAATGGCAAGTGTGGCGAACTGGCACCTAACCCGTGAACAGGAGAGCGAGAGAGAGAGAGAGAGAGAGAGAGAGAGAGAGAGAGAGAGAGAGAATCTGTATGCGTCACGGAACTCGGTAAGGAAGGACAAACATACATGTATGCCCCTTCCCCTCGTCTCCGGCTAAGCGGAACGCCTGCTGCCTCGAGCACTGCGCGTTGTTAATGTGGGGAATACGGGGGTGAGTCAGTGGGGGGTGAATTTCAGCGAGGGGTGAACTATTATCTTTAATTTTGCGTGTTTAGTGTTCAGCTTCGACGTCTGTTCTTATCTTGACTCCGTGGGTTTTTTTTTTTTTTTTTTTGGTACCAATGTTCTGGAGGGGTCCCGACCATCATAATTATGGTCTTTTGCGGTGGGCTGGACGGTAAACGATGAAAAGATGGAAAATGATTGCGACTGTTACCATCTCTTCTGCGCCACGTACACTGTACATGGCTGTGTGGAAGGGCTGCCTTGACTGGATTAGGGAATGAGACTATTAAAAAGTCATACCAGGCCAGTTGCCAGAGAAGAGAAAAACGACGGTTTTATTTTACAGGCTAATGATCTAACCACGTATGAATATTGTTTGTGTGGTTTTTTTCACCCAACCCTGGGGCAAAAGGTCTGTGAGCTTATGCAGCAGTTAGTCTGTTGTTCTGTATGTGTATCTGTTTGTCATGTCTGTACTGCCACCATGTTTGTCGGGCCGCACTTACGAAAATTTTCTTTTTCGGGAGTTTGTTCAGTTCATCCTTCAAACTGACAAGCAAAGGAATCAATACTTGGTTTAGTGTGTGCGTGTTACGGAGTTCATTTTGAATTCTCTCTCTCTCTCTTCCTATCGCTCTCCCCCACACCACTCTCTATCTCTCTCTCTGTCTGTCCGTGTCCTGTCCCTCCCTCGCTCTGAAATCCATCTGTCTAATATGTCTTTTCTCTCTTGTCTCTGTCTCTGTCTCTGTCTCTCTCTCTCAACTCTGTGTCAAACCCACAACACACCACACACCACACACACACAACACCACACACCACACACACACAACCACAATACGGCGCGCGCGTGCTTGTGTGTGGGTGTGTGTGTGAGTGTGTGTGGTGTGGTGTGTGTGTGTGTGTGGATTTCTCCTACGTGCATGCAATACATACATATATGTCAACTTAATAGCAGAGTGCGGAACTTTGATGGGTTTTTTTTTGTGCAGAAAGATTTTGTTGTAACTGTTCAAAAACTGATTGCCTTTTTTAAAAGTTTTCACTGATGACGGAGTTTAAAAAAAATTATGTCTCTTTAATCGCGAGGTAACTTGCCGTAATTCACTGTAATTACATTTTATGCAGTGGTGCTTTGGCTGTTGGTGCACACGGTCATAACTTTTGTAGGATAACGTCTCTGATTTCTGTCTCTCTGTATGTCGCTGAATCTCTCATTCCTCTCTCTGTCCCTCTCTCGTAATCGCTGTCGCTGTCTCTGCTCTGTCTAGTCTCTCACCTCTCTCCTCTCGCTACTTTCTCTGTTTTGTATGTCACCGTGTCAGTCTGTCTACAGAAAAAAACATGTTTTTTTCGGCGTTGCATTCACTTCAAATGACAACTTACAGCATAATACGTTTGAATATGTGGTGACTGAGTTCATTATGAACTCTCTCTCTCTCTCCTCTTCTCTCATCTCTCTCTCCCTCTCGCTCTCTCTCTCTCCGATCTCTCTCTCTCTCTCTCTCTAAGTGTAAATCTTGGCAGGGTGTATCTTAAATGCCTGTCTAGACTGATTGATAAATACGTTTTAACATCAGAACAGTACAAAAGGTCTGTAAAACGTTAAAACAGCCTATGGTTTTATATGGAAAGTCTATAATCCTTGCCATCTTGCACATCTGCATCGAAACCAGCCTATCCGTAATTGTTTTTTTAAATCGTTAATCTTTCCGCGCTTTGGATTAGCCATACCTATTCCAAATCAAAACATATATGATTTACAGCGAACATTGAGGACCCAATTTTTCTTCCCACGAAATCTAAATCATGAGACATCCTTTGGGCTTATTGAAGCTAATCTACGCTTCGTCCCTTTCCGCCAGTATTTACCAAGCCCTGATACACTTGATAGCTGAGTTATTTGGATAGCTATCGTTTTGTTTCTCCATACACCGGTCAGTAGGGAAATCGCAGTAGTACGTCGTGTACTGTTATACAGCACCAAGCGATGCTGAATTCATAAGTCCACTATGTTTCACGAGAAAAGAACACGAGGGTACATGTCGTTCTATGCTGGCCTTATGCTATAGACGAAATAGCAAGTATGTGTCCGTTCTTTAAATATTTATCGAAAGTGCCAAATCAGTTTAAATTTATATTGTTTATGCCATGTACGCATTGAAAACAAGAGTCAGGAAAAACTGTCAATCTATGCTTTAAGAAAAGCTTTTAAGCTGCGTTCCATTCTCAGTTCTTGGAAATATCAAGGCTCATTATGCACGTTCTGAAAAATGTTGTACATGTATTTATGGAACTGCGTATCATGAGGGCAATGGCCTATTGCATAATTTCGTAGTTTGTTCTCTCTCTCTAAACTACTGCCCACCCCCCCCCCCCCCACCCACTCTCTCAATGCTGTACCCCCCTTCTGTCTGTAATGTTAATCACTATTCCCCACTCCATCCTCTCTATCAACAAATGGCTCCCCCCTTTCTGTCTGTCTGTCGTGTGTATGTGTCTCTGTATGTCTGTCTCTTTTCTCCTTATCCTCTATCCCCCCTCCCCCTGAGTGTGTTGGTGTGTTTTGTGGTTGCTGGTGTGTGTGTGTGTGTGTGTTGTGTGTGTGTGTGTGTGTCTGGGTGTGTGTTGCTATGTCTGTCCTGTTCTGTCTTCCTGTCTCTCATCTCTCTCTCTCTCTCTCCTCGCCCTCTCTGCTCTCTCTCTCCATGTGGGGGTGGGGGTAAGGGGGAAGGGGGGGAGGGTGAGAGGAGGAAGGAGAGGGGGGCACCCGGCTCGAAACCCTGTAAACTTTCTTGCGATATTTGCGTTTGCTTTCTCCTTGTTGGTGATTTATTTTTTATGGCTTTTTTCCCCCTTTTAGTTTTGTTTATTTGTTATTTTTTTACCCGTTACAGGTGTGTGATTAATTGACCGTCATCTCACCAGACAACCTCGGCGTCGCGCACACGGCCTGACCGGTGTCATGGGACCGTCCAGGGATCATTTTGTGGGTTGTGTCCTTTTGTCGCGGTGTCCGCCCCGAACAGAGATGTGTGTGAGGTGATGTGTGTGGTGGTGTGTGTGTGGGGTCTGTGTGTTGCGGCGTCTGTGTGCGCGCGCCGCAGCGCGGTATGTGTGCGGATGTGTATGTGGGTTGTTGTGCTGTGTGTGTGTGTGTGTACTGTGTGTGTGTCTGTGTGTGGTGGGTCAGAGAGGGAGAGAGGAATGGGGGCGGCAATAGTGCGCGCGGCGCCTGTGCGACGCGGACAAATGGCAGGAAAGGGGGACGCCTGTATAAAACAGAGCAGCAGAGGTGAGGAAAATGGATGCATCCACAGGGCGTCGTGTGTGGATGGTAATTATTGTTCTACGATTAATTATAGGTCATGTCAAATTTGCGATGCGTCATAAAGCACTAGGATTTGCTTTCCCAGTTAAGAAATGCAACGCTTTTTGTTGTCGGGTAAGCACATGCGATAAAAAAAACTGCACCAAAACGCGACCCACGGTTTATCCTCCTTCATCCCTCTCTCTCTCTCTCTCAGTGCTCTCTCTCTCTCTCTCTCTCTCGGTTTTGGTCAATCGCACCAATTTGCACACGGGCTGGACAGCTGAATAGACAATAAGCATTGTCCGTTATCTCTCTTTCGCTCTCTCTCGGCTTCTCCTCTCATTCGCATCTATCTCACACGCCGCATGTCAGTCGTTCCCTCTCGTTCTCTCTCTCTCCCTCTCTCTCTCTATTTCCTCCCTAACTCACTCTTTCTCTCTGTATGTGTCACTGTATCTCTCTCTCTCGTCTGTCACGTCTCTGTATGCATACATGCCTGTCTGTCTGTCTAGCTCTGTCTGTCAGTCTCTCTGGCTCTCTTCTCTCATACATCTCTCTCTCTCTCGCCTCTCTCTGAAGGAGCTTCGTACTCTTTCCGTAACCGCAAAATCTCTGAACACTGGCACTCTGGGGTCCGCTATGTTGATGCGAGACTCTAGACGCGGTCGGCCTTTCTGATTCCATACATAAGCCCTCTGGACACATAGACCAGGACGCACATGGATCTCCTACGCCTGTGCCCTTGGGAGCCATGGCCTTCTTGGTCTACGGATTCGTGTGTGGAAACAGACATTCGCCATCACGTACACCGGCGGACGACAGGCACTGTTAAAGTACGTAAGGCGATGGTGCCTACGCGTCAGTTAGAGGGAGTTTGGGAGGTGGACAGAAGGATGGGAGGCTGGGGAGGGTGAACGAAGGCGGGCTGGGGGGGAGGGTGTTGTAGGCGTGCTGGCATGAGGACAATGGGCGGGGGGGGGGCGGGTGGGGGGGGGGGGGGATGGGGAGAACGTGAGGAGCCGCGGAACATGGGGGTTGGGGTGGGGGTGGGGAGCGGGGCGGGGAAGGGTTGTTTGGGCAGAGTCTGTTTGGGTGTGTTTGAACTGTCAGCTGTGCATATTGACGTATGGTTGGCACATGTTCATAAGCGTTGAATAGGTTCAGTCACGCACCTGTGGTGTGTCGTAGTGGTGTGTGGTGTGGTGTGTGTGGTGCTGTGTGCGTGCCTGTGTTGGGTGTGTGTCTGTGATGTGTGACAGTGTGAATGTGTGTGTGTGTGTGTGGTAGAGGGGAATGCGGATGGGGCTTTTTGTGTTATTTCTTGGTCGTATCACGTTTTACATTAACTGCACCCTTTCTTTGATTCGTTTCGTCGTTTTCAGTTATCTTTGTCTTCTGATATATCTCTTTGTCCTTTTCCTTTGAAACGGTAGGCTTTCTTATTCATTTTTTTTTACTCTTTTTGAGCTTTTGTTTCATCCGGTTTTCTTTGTGGTGTTTCGCTTTGCTTTATATTCTTTTGGAGTGCTTATACCTTGTTCTCTCTGCCCCAATGTCACTTTTACCGGTCTTTCTGTGCTGATTGTTTGTTTGTGCTGCCACTTGCCCCGTGGCACGTATCATGGGAGGCGGAGGCAGACGGACTGGGGACGATAGGGCGCCCTGCAGGTCGTATGTTCTTGAGAATGTTTCAGTTCTTTTGCTGAATCTCTGAGTGTCATTTGCTTGCCCCAAGGAAGTCAGTGTTACTGGGTGGAAGTGGATTAGGGAGGCTTTCCCACTTTGAAGTACCGTCGGGTTCTGGGTGTGTCCTGTTTCTTTTGAAGGGGCTTTTGATGGCAGAAAGTCGGTAATTTCTTGATTTTTAAACCAACAGGCAGGTTTCAGACCTAAAGGAAACAGCCGTCTCCCCAGCAGCTGTTGGCTAACGAAAATGCAAAAAAGGAGCCGAAGGAAGAAACCACAGCAAGTATGAAACGAGAAGCTTACTCCGAAAGAAACATAATAAGGGAACCGAAGCTTCAAGGGACTATAGCCTTTGGCTGCGTTTTCCGTCTACTCGTAAGACCGTGAATTTAAAAGAGATCTTGGGGAATGTGTAACTTGGGTAGGTAATTAATAACATACCCAAGTCACGCACACTCCATAATTAGACAGCGCGGTTCTCCCAACTGACACACATGCACAAAATTCTCATGATCAATCATAGAAGTATACTAAAGCTGCAGCAGTCTCTCCCTTCCAAGTGATTCGAGGGACACGCAGGTTCCACTGGGCTTCAAGTATGTTCAGGACAGCCATGGGTTAACGTGCCGTAGGGGAAATTAATTCCTGTCCTGATACACGTCGACTTTAGCAAGTGAAATCGGACACTGCTTGTGCTGAATCTTAGCACACACCTGAAGGAGAGGGACGGTTCCCGTGTAGGGGTGGGCGAGGGGAGGGATTCTTTCTGTGGCCACTCATGGTTGCTCGGTATATAATGCCACAAAAGACCACTCCTTTCATTAATTTTCAACCGGAGGAAGAAATGATAAACCGACATACGCACTTAGGCCACACGGAAGATCTTTGCGGCAGTGAATGAATCTTGCAAAAGACGCCTTAGTTCGTTCTACAGTCTCTATTATCAGCCCACATTCGAAATAAACGCATCATACTACACAATCGGAATGCAGCTTCGTGCGGATGCGTGTTGACCTTTAACGTCCGCTACCTAATCATAGTACTTTTGAATGTAGATTTAAATGTTAAAAAAAAAGCAAAGAAAACACTCTCAGCCAGTTTTGTAAATCAATCAGATTCGATGACCTGTTCAGCCCGGACAGAGCGGTTAATTTTCTCGCATCGGTTCACTCGGTCATGTGAAAACGACACATGAAGAACAAACATTGATTATGTTCACCACTGTGGCTGTTTTTGTAAAACATGTTTTTTTTTCTTTTGTTTGTTTGTTCCTTTGATTGGAATGTATTCGACTTCCCTTAGCAAGTCGATCGAAAAACTCTCGACAGTACGAACTTCCATGACCGGTGGTAAACTTTCCCTTACGCCTGTCGAAATGGCCAGACTCCACAAACTTCACAAAAGGCGACTGAAGTGCGCTTGTTGCAGCGGATTGTCCCTCCTCCTACCAGTCCCTGTCGTTATCCTAATCAAGACCTACTTGAACATACGTCATTTTTCATGTTATGTCACAGGCCTTACCTCACCGTGTCCGCTCTCCTGTATTACCATTCCAACGCGCGAGTGACCGCGCCGCACGTTTGAGCTGTTCTGTTGGCAACCAGCCTTTGTGGCGATCGCCGTCCATGGTTGATCTACGGAATGGTGTTCTACCCGCTGTTCACCAGATGGCCATAGACCCGTGTAACGGCGTCCTGGCTGCCCTGACGTCTGGATGCTGACAGCTATGCCACATCTACAGAATATTACGGCTGTGACGAAGCCGCTTTGGTGAGTTTTTTAAATCATCCAGCCCGCCCCTGTAACATATCACCGTGGGGTCATGGTGATGTGATGAGAATTGTGATGATGGGGAGAACGATGTGATGATGTTGGCCGTGACGGGGACGACGACAATGGTGCCGTATTGGTAGCGTCTTCCGAAAAACAACATAATCAGTTGACGGAAAGAAGTTCAACGAATGATTCAAGAGGTTCTTTTCATTAGTAGATTATGATCATCAAACAGTTTCAAACCAGAGCAAGAGATTCATTGTTCAGCTTCGACAACTTCATAAAACATAGCTTTTTTTGGCTCTGTAGTCAAATGTCTTTACATGCGGAAGTATGACTTATTCGCGCAGAGAAAAATACCACCTGTGTAGGCCTACTTTCCCCATCATATGTCCATTTTTCCATGTCTAGATTGGTAACATTGCTCTTTCTATACAATGGCACAACAATCGACTCACACCAACTGGCAGGGTATATGCGTCTATCAAACAGAGAATAAAAAAAATCAACCGAAACTTCCACCAAATTTGATTTGCAGTCATTTTTCATAAATTCCCCTATAATTTATCACGACTGGCAGCCTTCCGATTTTTCAGTGTGTTTAAACCAAATTTTCTCTACGGAGGATAGATTATAATTCTGTTTATTTTCATTCATAACTATCGTTATTGTTTTACAGCACCATTAATGATTACCATAAGTACTTTTATTACTACTGTTTTCTCCCCTGAGCCAATCATCATTCGTAAAACCTGTCTTTTCTTTCGAACAGTTCCTTGCGATTTTTTTCAGTGTTTTTTTTTAACCAAATTTTTCTCTACGGATATAGATTAATTCAGTTTATGTTCGTCATACCCATCGTAATTGTCCATCATCATCATCATCGTCCATCATCATCATCATCATCATCATCATCATATCATCACCATCATTCGTCATTGTCATCATTGTACATAATCATCATTATTTTTATACAGCAACCATAATTATTACCATAAGCACTTTTGGTTACTGCTCGTTTTCTCCCGAAGCCGATCATTCTTAAACCTGTCTTTTTTTTCTTTCGAACAATTCTTTTTAAAATGTACCCATACCAATCGTTAATGGTCCATAATCATTAGATTTAAAAAAACCAGATTACCAGAAGCTCTTTCTGGCTAATCGCAGATTCTAATAATCAGTTAATAGAGTGTCATTTAACTGATTCTCCTTTTCTCTTTAGCAAATGTTTATATTCACGTCTTGCTGTACAAAAAGAAGTGCGGATTAGGTGGAGACAAAGTACGCGTGAATTCTTCAACAAATTCATACAGTTTCTTTTTGCAGCACTGGACACTCTTGTGTCATACCAGTTGTCGTCTTTCACGCTCGCCCAAACAATATGTATTTTTTCTCTTATAAAGTCTGCTGCATTAGTTTTATCCAATTGGATTAAAAACAACCTCAAGTGTGCTCTGTTGATAGGTTATATCTATTAAACTGATCGCCATTTTTCAAACTGGCTTTGCATGTCGAGTTGAACAGGATTGTTGTCTCCGAATATATTGCTATGGGTTTTCTTCTATTTAAAAAAAAAAACTTTCGGAAAAAATATGCCACATCATCTTTTACACAGACCTTATTATTCATAGGCGAACAAATGAATAGATAATTCCAAAGGCAAATGGTTCTCAGATTCAGTTCTGTCCACACCGGACATTCATACAGCTGTCATCAGAAAGAATCCTTGGCAAAAAACAGATCATACGGGACAGGCTGAAAGTAAGGAGCATCTACAAATGTACCTTTATCAGATATGTTACGTATGATGACCTTGAAGGTGCACCCTGACACAACCACATTAAAAATAAACGAGTGAGTGCTAAAAACAGTTTTGCACTTGTTGAAAACAACTTTTGCCAATAATTAAAAAAAAAAATAAACAAAAAAAAAAAAAAAAAAAAAAAAAAAAAAAAAAAAAAAAAAA
Source organism: Conus betulinus (assembly GCA_016801955.1). Lineage (NCBI taxonomy): Eukaryota > Metazoa > Mollusca > Gastropoda > Neogastropoda > Conidae > Conus > Conus betulinus. The sequence continues at coordinate 98,798 of JADBJO010007426.1, read as the reverse complement.
AAAAAAAAAAAAAAAAAAACAATTTTAACCACAAAATGGTCTTCAGAAATTATGTTTCAAGTAAAGGCCCACTCGAATGTTGATTAAGAAAAAAAAAAAAAAACTCACGTTGGATGCAAGATCCGGAGAGAAGGTCGGAGGGCGAGTGGAGAGGGACAGACAGAACAGACAGACAGACAGAGGGGAGGAGAGAAAGCCCAAGAGAGAGAGGACGGGGTGACAATTCAGCAGCAAGTAGAAGAAGGGCTTTTCAGTTTGGGGAACCTCTCTCTCTCTCCGCTCTCCCTCTCTCTCTCCCAACACACACACACACACACACACTCGACACACACACACATAATAGGGGCTATATATATATGTGTCTGTGGTAGTGTGTGTAGGTGTGTGTGTGTGTGTGTGTGTGGTGTGTGTGTGTTTGTGTTGGTGTCTTTTTCTACCTGTTCAGGCAAGACGATTTTCATTGTCTTTTCAAGACGAGAGCAGAGAATTATGGTGCGTTGTGCTGCGAGGATTACCGTCCCATGTTGCTGTCTGCTGTACCTGTGCATATCTATTCACATGCGCGCGCGGGCTGTGATTCTCATCGCAGGCAAGGCTATTACTTCACTTCAGCGTGGGAGGCAGTAAGAGAGCGCTATCTCAGAAACCAGGAAAACTTCCTGAAAAATCGGCGGACTGTTGTCCTACTCCGGACTTCATGTCAGCAAAGCTCTTTTGCAAGCCGAGAAAAATCAAGCTGTGTTATAGTTATCGTGTGGTATTGTGTGTGTAGTTGGGTTGTGGGCTGATGGGCGGGGGGGGGGGGGGGCGGGAGGGGGGGGGGGGGGGGGGGGCGTGCACGGGGGGGGGGGGGAGAGCGGAGGGCTCGAAGGGTTGCTGAGTGGCGTGTGGGTGCATGTAGTGTGTGGGTGTTGTGTGCTGTAGATGTATGTGATGATGATGAGTTCTGTCTAGTGTAAAACGGAGTATGCCATGGGTAGGAGGCCATAAGTTGAAAAAGGAAAGTTGGTTCTTAAGTTATTTTAATCGTTGCCTTGGTATATAAAGAGCACCACCATTTGTGTTTATGCTTAACATGAGGGAAGGCGTTTTTCGGTGTAAATGGCAGTTTGTAGTGTAGGCTTTCCACCCAGTTTTAAACCAAACCACTTTATTGTCCCTACATCAACTCATTAATTCATACGTGGTTGTGTTGTGTGTGTTGGTGTGTGTGTTGTCTGTGGTGTGTTCTTGCTTGTGTGTGTGTGGTGTGTGTGGTGGTTGTATGCGTGTGTGTGCGGTGTGTGTGTGGGTGATTGTGTGCTGTGTGTTGATAGTGTGTGTGTGTGTGTGGTGAGCATGGTTGTGTGTGTATTTGTGTTTGTGGTACGTGATGTGTGGTGAGCGTGGAGGACAGGGAGAGAGAGAGCGAGGGAAGGGGTGAAGAGAGGGAGAGAGAGAGAGAGAGAGGGGAGAAAAGAGGAGAGAAAGAAGAGGAAAGAAAGAAGCGATGAGGACAGGACTCAAACTGGTGGGAAAGGGAAACCCCCACAGGGCAACCAGTGCATGCATTACGCACTCTCCCACAAAGTCAAAGCAAAGAGTAAGAGTGTCACAGGCCCCAGTGATTCAGATTCACCCATGGGACGTATTTTGACATGTTTTCTCTAGGAAGGACGGTCTCGAAATGCGTCTTTCGCGTGAGACGGTTACGTAAAGTCCCCCAGTGTTTCGCAAAGTAAGTCTCCCATGTGACACGATTAAAAGAAACCACAGGGACGAGACGCTGTTTGGGGGTTCAAGCAAAGTCCTGCTTAGAAAAAACTCCACCCTGATTGGGGTCTACTGCCTGCCGTACGGTGTTGACACTCTTCCCAATGGGAGAAGAGGTTTCATTGCCCATTTTTCAAATTGTTTTTTTTTCGCGAAAAAACTTTTTCGGGAACACAATGTAAGTTACAGTACAAACAATGCAGAGTTTGGCGGGCGGGCCACCTGTTTGAGAACCATCTTGTCAATGAATGGCGTAGTATTATTCTGACTTGAACAACAAAAGAGTGCCGGAACAACAGAACGAAAGGAGGCGTGCGAGGGTTTGGGACAGAGAGGTGGTACCGAAAAGGGTTGATCCGGGAAGGGGAGAAGAGCGGAGAGGACAGACAGCCAGACCCTGGCTTGATGAGCGTGCTGGGAGAATAGGATTCTGTCAGGAAGATAACCAGCCCTCCGTAGCGAACAGTGCCTGTTTAGGTCGTGCGGACAAGACGCCGGCATGGAGGGGAAGCATCCTTTAAGGGGGCAGTGGGTTCGAATCCCATCAGAAGTCATGTGGGATGGGGTTTTAGCAGCCCTACCTACAGGCTCCTCCTAAAAACGAGTCTTGGGTTTGCTGCGGACTCAGTTAGGAGGACTGGGACCGACACACAGAGTCGAGCTTCTCATCAAGTTGAGTGATGCCATGCGTCTGATCGTGAGATAGGGTTGCCTCAAATTTCACTGGACCAACAAACTGCCGGTGCCCTGTATCTCTTCGGGCGCTGGAAGGTTGACGAACGGGCGGGAAATATATAGAAAGGAAGAAAGCGGTAGGCCGTCAGTACACCGGCCCTTGTAGTCTCAGACCGACAATGGAAAAATCCGTAGCATCAATTCTTATGATCATCCTCAATTCTCATCGATCAGACAGCTTTTAAAAAAAAATGTCTCAAACAGTTATGTGGGCCCTTCATGCCCTGCCTCTCCAAGGGTGACCTCAGTTTCGATGTCCTCTCCAAATCTGTGGCGACTTGGTTTGGTTTCCGTCGGAGGTGTTCCGGCACGTTACAGTATGCCGAGCTCCATGGGAGGACTTCATTGGACGGACGTGGGCGGCGCCCTCCGGTCCAGGTAGAGGAGCCTCACTCAAACGGCCGGAGTCCGCCGGGAGAACCCCTAAGCAATTATTGTCGTCAGTTAGTGGGCTTAGTGAGGTGGGGGGGGGGGGGTAGTCCCTAAGGTATAAGTTGTGTTAGATATCAGAACAAGTGCGCCACTGAACAACGACCATAAACGTGCACTCTACAATGCAGTGGACAGTGTCTCCTCCAGAGGTGCGTTGCCCTCTTGACGACTTGACATTGACTACCCTCTGTTAAGGATACTGCATGGGGTTTGGAGCATGGGGGCTACAGCGGGGGCCCGACTGGGCTGTCGGCTGTGGGAGCGGGGTGTCCGAACGTATGTTTAGCGAAGCGTGTGGGCAGCACCGCCTCTGAGGTGGTGCAGATAGTTGGGACAGCAAAAAAGAAAAAAAAAAAGTCATCAGTCAGGGGAGAAGATTAATTACGACCGGAGGACTATTCCAATGACGAAGATTGAAGAAAACTGCTCAGGTTGTTTCACTGAAGAAAGCGAACCCGGGAAGTAACAGTTAACGTAAAGTAACAGATAAACAAATAAGTACACTGTTAGAGTTTTATGGGGGGGAAAATTATGAAAAGAAAAAAGAAACCCAAGCAAAAAACACCTAATCAAAAACTCATTCAGATAAAAAGGTATTGGGAGTATTACTCAAACCAATTACCATTTTACATCAAGAGCGATTGTTTTTTCCTAAATGAATTACTTAAAAGTCTAACACATTCATCTGAACATTTTAAAACATGTCTGCCGTATTCTACCAGTAAAAAAAAAAACAACAAAAAAAAAAAAAAACCGAAGTAATCGTTGTGAAAGTACCTATGATCGCGTTTTTTTTTTTTTGGTTTACAAAAGATTTCCAGAAACGCCAGCAGAGGAACATCATTGACCGGGGGAACGGCAAAGAGCTAAGGATCATTCGAGTACCTTGCTCCTAGTCCCTGGCCTCACCAGAATACATTTACCAGAGAAGGGCAGGTAAGGCTACAACGGGCCAAAATGGGAAAAAGCAGGGCAATGCTTGGAACTTGTTGAACTTTTCGTCAAATGTTTGTTTGAGGCCACTCCTTTTACGCCCATTCTTATATTTTAAAAGCGCAGAAGAAGCTCCTTGGTGCATTCCCATGGTCCCATGTGCCACGACGCAGTGTGAAAGATGTTCTTCTTAGAGTGTTGGGACTTGCACGCAACTGTGAGGACATTAATATTTCTCACAGCAGACTCCATTTGAAAGCCTTGTACCAGCAGATGTATCCCAACTGATGTGATCAAGTCAAGTCAAGAACACTTTATCATCTCCAAGAGAGAAATTAAGGGTGGCCATTTTAAATAAAAACATGTCTATGGAATCTGTATTTAACCAAAAATCCATCCACTATCCCACCCATCCACTCGTCGCGCACAAAACAACAGAACATAACACACACCCACTCACACAATATAACAAACATGTTTTCGGAACGCCGATCTCATCGGGAAAGTTCACTTTTGATCCAAACGAGTTTTGATGGAAACTGGGAACGAAAAACTGTTTTCAGCCGAAACTGTTTAAAATCATGTTCTATTTGTTATGAATTATCGGAATTGGGAAATCTTCGTCCAGATGGTAGAACATCGAGTAGGTTTTTGAAAGAACATGAGAAACGATGCGGGAGCAGTTGTTCAGCAGTGTTCAAAGCGAAAAATTTTTTGTGTGTCACGACCACGCACATTAATACAGCTTTATCTAACCAGTTAAATCCTTGTTTTCTACCACTAATCTTTTCACCTATGTATTCACCGACTCTGTTTTAAAAAGTTTTTGTTTTTCACCCACTTAAGGTTTTGTTTTACAACTACCAGGATAAAAAAGACAAAGTAACCAAATACAGCACTTGACTTGATTCTACAAAAAAATAAACACAATAAAAGCTAACCGGGAGTATTTAAAATTCTAGATATTTCAAATATTGGATTTTTGTAGAGATGAATTGAGTATTTGCATTGAAAATTCAGCATTATCATACTAAAATGACTGGACCCAGGATTACTTATATTCACCAAATACACGGGTTCCACACGGTTGGTGTTTCTGTGATATGTGCAAGTGTGAAGGCGACAAAGGAGAATGAGGGTATTCTTCGAAAAATCAATTGGACCAATGGGCTCCTTCTCGTCTTAGGCTAAGCATTCCAAAGTCTCTAGGCGAGTTCTCTGGTGCACCATGTGACAAAAAAACACTTTCCAACCTCTTGAAAATAAATGGTTATCTCCTGAATTTGGCACAGGTCTTCTAAAGCAGAGAGACATACTGAGGTATTTTATTGACAGGAGTGACACAAGAACCAGTTACAAATCATTTTGTTATAAAGAGGGTAAAGAGTACAGGGGAGAGAACCGACAGTGCCTTGAACAGTTGCTTGAAGTGACACCGTAAATGTGCGGTTCTTGCTAATATGAATATTCTCCCTCAACGCTCTGCGCACTGTAAAACCTGCCTGAACCTAAAAAAGTTACAATTCCATAAATCAAGGTGGGTGGGCTGACCTGTAATGTTTGAAGCCTTCTTTGCTATTGTGTGTGGTTGAATAGTATTAAAAGCCTGAGAAGGAAATCAAATAAACAGGATGCGAACAAGGAGGAATCTTTGTTTTCAAGATGTTATGAATGCATGGTTTTTTAAAAGAGTGATAATTGCATCCATCTGTGCTTCTGTTATCATTGGGTTTCTTCTGAGGGAGCTTTAACATTTTTCATAACTGGTCTAAGATTTTGCAGAGAAGAAAGATTTTTTTTATAACAAAATTTCAGGTGTGATTTTAGAAGGTGTGGTATTTTAAAGGGGTTTGTGAAAGTTGTTATGTTGTTTTGTTTTTTTAAACATGACTTGTGAGTTGACTTCAAAACGTGGTGACAGCCCTGACATGGCCCCTTTGCGGTCGGCTGGGCTGTAAGCAACATTACCCTTACCCCTTTGATTATCTCTGAAAACTGGGGAAAGAGAAATTTTTTTTTTGGTTTTTTTTTCATTCATTCACCTGCTCATGAACAATTGGGAGTGCACTCTTAGACTATGTGAAAGAACGAAAGCTTGATCTGGGTAACTTCTACACAATGCATGTTGTAATCAACGGGACTGACGACTGATATTCATTTGGTGACCAACATGATTGCAAAACACTGCCATAAGAAGACCTATCGTTACGCGTGGTATGGGAGGGAGCGGTGGAGGGTAATGGGCGGGCTGTGTGGAATTGTTTTTCCAATAAATCACAAATGTCGTGTCAGCGCACAGGTGGTGTCCTTGGGTGACATGATGAAATTTGTTGTTTAGGTTGAGAGAGTGAGTCATCTTAACCACCCACTGGAGCAGAGAAAAGAAAAAAAACAAAAGCCATATGTGAACAATCTCGTTTTAAAACTTAATGCAATGCATTAATACGTATGTGTATGCATATGGCTGCTTATCATGAATTCTGAGAACTGTGTGCATGAATTGTTTTCTTTGTAATGAGAAATGCTCTTTCTGTCTCTCCGTTTTTCTTCCTCTGTCGGTTCTGTCGTCTCTGTCTCTGTCTGTTCTGTCCTTCTGGTCTGTACGCTCCTGTCTCTGTCTCTTCTCTCTCTCTCTCTCTCCTCTCTCTCTCTCTCTCTTCTCTCTCTCTCTCTCCCCTTACCATTTCATAATCCCTACCCAACAGGGATGAAGGATACTAACACACTAAAAACTAACACAACATAAAACTGATCATAACGAACAGTGATGATTCATCTTAAAAAGAAGAAAAGCATATATAGGCACTAAAACTGTCTGCGACACACACACACACACAGACAAGACACATACACGAAGACACACTAGAGTGCACAACACTAAGCGTGCACACACACACGCACGCACGCACGCACGCACGCACGCACGCACGGAGCGCACGCACGCGCACACACACACGCACACACACACACGCACGCACACATGCACGCACACGCACGCACCACACACCACACACACACCACACACACACACACACACACACAACACACACACACACACACACACGCACACACAATTTATACACCCATTTCATTAGGATAGTTAGTTCACTTTCTACACCCCACGCCGACCCAACACCCTATCCTCTATCCACCCTCCTCCACACCATCTCTCTCTTTCTGTTCTTGATCTGTGTTTGTAAGTTGCTCTCACTATCCCACTCACCTGTCACACCTTGTCATTTTCGTGCTTGCTTACCGTAATCCCGGGGTGTATTGTTTTGTGCATCAGTTATATTAAGTTGTGATAGTTGATAGCGTTTCTGATAAGGACACGTTTATGAACACCTACCGTCAGTTTCGTATTCTGTATTTAAAATCAGTGTTACTTTGAAAACTCCTTTGTGTGTGCTGTGTGTGTGTGTGTGTGTGTGTGTGTGTGTGTGTGGGTGTGTGTGTGTTTGTGTGTGTGTGTGTGTGGTGTTCTTTAACTCTGCAGCATGACCAGTCAGCCCACCACCAGTATCCCATTATGCGCTTTTATGTGCATTATTAATCCTAATCGGATTCCATGACCAGAGGATACATTAGATCACAGCCAGTCACGCTCATATCATCCTTATGGAAAAGCCACACCAGTGCACATGTCCAAGTCATGGCCAAAATCGGATCACAAAAACATGTATGTTTGCGCGCATACATGCATTATTCGTTGGTGTGGTGGTGTTGTGTGTGTGTGTGTGTGTGTGTGTGTGTGGTGAGAGAGAGAGAGAGAGGATGGAGAGAGAGAGTGCCCACACATCAGAAAGTGCTAAAGCACGTGGACAAGAATAGGTACATCAAAGGAATGAAATATACAAGTTTTGTTTTTATAACCCAGCCCAGTTTCTAAGATTACAGTATTAGTTCACAACTTTTTTTTTTTTAAAGAACAGCAAAAAAATGATGCAAAAAAAATCGCATTACTGTTGTTAGTGACTTTTTAAATACCAACATTTGCGATCACTTGTATTTGTACTTATTACGTTGATGAACACACTGATTGCAAAGTTAATGATAAAAAATGGCTAGAGATGATGAGATGATAATCATAATAGACGATGTCGATGATGATGACGATGATGATGATGATGATATTGATGATGGTGATGATGATGTTGACGGTGATGATAATATTGATAATAATGATTATGAGGATGATGATGATGATGATGATGAAGGTGATGACGGACGACGATGGTGGTGATGAGATGATGATGATGATGATGATGATGATGATGACGATGACGATAACTAGTATAATAGATAGTGCTGCTGATGATATCTATAATGATGATGGTGATGACATGATGATGATGAGAAGGTCCGGATGACGATGATGATGACGATAACGATGATGACGATTGTAATGACGATAATGATAATGATGATGATGTTAATATCATGATGATGTTGATGTGATAATCATTATGATGATGATGATGCGGACGATTGGAGTTAACGACGATTTTTTTTTTTTTTTTTTTTTTTTTGGTTTTTTTTTTTTTTTGGTTTTTTTTTTTTTTTTTTTGGTTAAAACGCTGTTGCAGGGTTCCGGTATCCATCTCTGATAATGGCCGTGCTCTTCACGGCGATTCTGGTGATATACGAGGTAAGCCTTGGACAACTTCTTTGCAATACTGCCTCCTGCGATTCCATTCGGTTGCTAGGCAAGGGAATGCCACTTAAACACGACAGAAGGCCGTGCAGTGTCGTGTCACTGTGATCACTGCTGCACAGACAAGCCGAGCAATCCGAGCTCAGTGCCATGCACGGCAACAAAGAGACATAACAGATCACAGTAATTCACAACTATTTTATTTCGTCTCAGGGCGGGATTTACAAGAAAGCAGAGTGAGGCAAGTTATACTAATGCAAGGGTTAACGCTTGGAAAACAATGCACTTCCGTACTCTGCTAAGCAAAAGGGAAAAAAACTATACCCAGAACAACAACGAAATGAAGAACGAGCAATCACCAGTGTTCTCATATTCGGCGCAAGATGGGCGTTGAGAAGATAGTGACTGCTCGTTCATTTTCCTTGTCCTGAGTATTGTTTATCTCGCCTGAAGAAGACCCTAAGAGGTCGAAACGCGTCGTATTTTTGTCTTGTAGTTCGTTTGTCCATGTCAGCTGACGGAGTTATTTCAAATACCTGTTAAGATCTGTTTTGGGGTCAGTTTCGCCTGCAGTCACCTCACTCTGCGATTAACTTCTTTGATCTTGCGGATTTCCAGTGACTCTGGGTGTCTGGAAAGACGAGAAAATAAGAGGTGTCTTTTGCTGAGGGCCCAAGGTGCGGGTCTGTGGGGTGAAAGAAAAAAATTTTGGTTGGAAAATAAGTAAACGTGCACTTTTGCTGAGGCCAACAATCAGTTTTTAGCGGGAGTGTGAAAAACAACAGACTGTTGTGGAGCTGTCAGCTGTCAAAGAAAAAAAAGCAGAAAATAAAAAGACTACTAGATATGAGCTATTGAGTGATTTAGTTTGTTTTATGCTTTGTCGTTTCTTTGAGGTCTTGAGTTTACCAATGTGGGGGTCGTAAAGTGCCGTTTCCTACACTGAAGGTCCGACCGCGTTACATTTTGAAAAGTCTGGCCGCATTTGATAGCGTTACCACGTCAGAGTGTCTTGCCACGCTAGAATGGAATCTTGGCCACTAGAAAGAGCTTAGCACACTGCAGAGAGCGTCGTCACTGTACAGAGCTTCGCCTCCTTCTAAACCTCGTCACATTACTGTCTGCGCTGCTGTCCGTCTTCAGGGAAGACCTTGATGTTGGAGGAACCCCCCCTGTTTGTACCTCGCGCATTTCCTGTGGAACGACGCAGTGGTTGAAGGAATGTGGGGGGTGGTTATTGCTAGGAGAGGGGTCGGTGGGGGGGTGGGGTGGGGAGGGGGAGGGGGCGACTGCAGCATGCAGGCGGCACGAAAGTGAAGGCGTTGTTAAAATGATGCATTTTCCTTGTTGTACAGTCTCGGATGAGCGTGTTCCTCTTTTTCCTTTGTTTTTCTTTCAGATGACGTTCGAAAGTGCTGGTGTTGAGGGGGATAATGAGCCTACGAGTTCAGGGTGATTGGGAACTTGATCACGGTGTACGTGGACGAGCACTACGGCATGGAGGTGGTGCCCGGCGAACGCAGCAGGTCACAGACGAGCGCGCGAAAGTGCTGCTGGCATTCGCCTGGGTGTTGGCCGTGGTCGTCAGGAGTAAGGACCCCCCCCCCCACCCCCCCCCACCCCCCCCCCCCCCCCCCCCCCCCCCCCCCCCCCCCCCCCCCCCCCCCCCCCAAAAGCACACACACATGTAATATCACTATATTAGGGTGAAAATACATGTTTTTAAACAGAATTATGTGTCATTCCATTCACCTGTTTTCCAACTCCTCCCACCCTACTCCTCCACCCCGACCTTCAAGGTGGAGGTGACAGAAATACAGCGGAAGGCGATGAAGTGGATTGAGGAGATGAGGACCTGCTGAGCTGAATGACTTCTTCTTCTTCTTGTTCTTCTTCTTCTTCCGCGTACGCAGGCTGATACTCCTGCGGACACTCCCTGAACAGACGGGCAAGGATTGTTCCCATCTGCCCGAAAAAGGGAGTGGAGTTTTTTTTGTGCGTGACCGTTTTTCTTTTTCATCCCATCATTAAGGCAGCCATACTCCAACTTCGGGGAAGGCTAATTGACTGAAACAGCCTGTGTGGAGACGGTGGTTGTGGATGTAGGGTGAAGGTGAAGGTGAGAGGGGGAAGAAGTGGGGGAGGGGGGGGGGGGGACACTGTGTGTGGGAACGTGGGGAAGCACGTGCTTGTTTGAGGCTGGGCTTTTGTTGCACAAGATGTGATTGGCAGGAGAGGGAAATGGATGTGGTTGCGGTTTGTAGTCATCGTTTAGTATATTTTGTTCGCTGAGATGGTGGTGGTGGTGGTGGTGGTTTTTGTTTTGTCCCACGGTCGCTGATGATGAAGTGTCTAGCGCTCTAACATGCTGACATTGACACACAGAATGTGTTGTGTGTGTGTGTGTGTGTGTGTGTGGTGTGTGTGTTGTGTGTGTGTGTGTGTGTGTGTGCGCGCGCGCGTGGTCTCTGTGTGTGTGTGTGTGTGTGTGTGTGTGTGTGTGTGTGTGTGTGTGTTTTTCAGTCTGTATCATCATTCCGCCGTGCTCGCTTTCAGTCTTCGCTCTGCTGAACGTGCTACACGCGCCCTGTCCAGCTACAGGTTTGAGTACAGACAAGGGGGGGGGGGGGGGGGGGGGGAGGGACAGGAGGGAAAGACGAGCAAATGAGGTGTCGTGTGAGGAGGGGAAGAAACGCTATGCAAGCCTCAGAGATGAAAACAAAGTAATGGACAGTGATAGGATGTGTGTGGTGTGTGTGTGTGTGTGTGTGTGTGTGTGTGTGTGTGTGTGTGTGTGTGTGTGTGTGTGAAAACAGGTGGTAACAGGAAAAAAAAAAAAACACGGTAAAAACAAGACAAAGTTAAAGACACATGATGAAAGGTGTAGAAGACGAGATAAAAACATATTGCTGAAAGTTGCAAAGTGAGACGACTGCTGGCCGAAATCTAAACAAATTTGAACAATTTTGATAAAGCTCCTAATAGCCGCCCCAAAAACTTAACAAACGAATCACAAGACTAAATACGACGCGTTTCAACCTCTTAAAATCTTCTTCAGGCAAGATACACAACACTCAGAAGAACGAAAATGAGACTTCGCCCGAATTGGATGAAGTGAAGTGATCGCTCGTTATTTTCGTTGTCCTGAGTGTTGTGTATCATGCCTGAAGAAGACTTAAGAGATCGAAACGCGTCGTGTTTTGTTTTGTGATTCGTTTGCCCAACGTGTTTTGGGCGGAGCTTTATCAAAAGTTTTCAAATTTGTATTGTTGAAACCCAACAGCCTGTGCAACAGAGCTGCTATCTTATGACAAATTCGCCATTAAATCCAGGAATCAAACGAAACATGGCAACTACTTAAACTGAATTGATGAATAATTACTGATATTCAAAAAATAATTCTCAACCAAACACACACAAAAACATAGATTTCATTTTCGAGATCATGAACACAAAAACTATGCATTTTCTTTCGCCTAGAAGAGATGACTTCCAAAACTGTTTGAGTCGTTGAAGGACAGTGTTATAAACATCACACTGATTTTTTTTTGTCATTAATAGTCTCTGTCCTCACTGTTAAGGAGAAGGGAGAGACCAGAGGGAGGGAGCAGTGAAGAGGATGAAGGGATGGGAAAGATAGAGGGGGTGTGGAAGGGGTTACAAGGAACGACCAACCGGACCACGTGAAACGTCGACAGACCAGCTTTTGAATCGATGGATTTGGAATGGAAAGACTGTAGAAACACCTGAAACATCTAATACCACTGGACGGATCGTTATAAAGGGCCCGTGGTGCATTCCATGTCATGTACCACTCACAGTGAAGCATGTTCATTCAGAGTGTTGGGACTTGCATGATGTGAGACATAGACTCTTTACGGCAGACTCTATGAAGATCTTGTTCAGAGGTGTCCCAATTGATGTGTTCTTTTGGATTTCTGAGAGAGATCAACATTTTTCATCTGATCTAAGATTTTATGGAAGAAAGATTTTTCACCGAAATTTCCTGTGTGCTTTTAGAAGATGTATTTCAAAGGTTTGTGTGAATGAGTTTCTGTTTGTTTGTATGAATGAGTTTCTGTTTGTTTGTTTTGTTCGTTTGTTTTTCAAGACTTGTGAGTTTGACTTCAACGCGTTGACAGCCTTGATCTGGCTCTTTGCGGTCTTTTGAGCTATAACCAACATTATCGCTCTTATCATTATAAAGGACACATAATACGGGCGGGTGGGGGGGGGGGGGGGGGGGGGGGGTCACGAAAGGGGGGGTGTCGGAGGATGGAAAAGGAAAGACAAGTCAAGGAAAGATCGAAAAAGAAAAAGGAATGGAGATTAGCGAGTGGATGGGAAGAGGTGGGAAGAATGGTAGAGGAAAGCGAAGTGTTGCGTTCTCCTTAGCTTTATTTTTCCCAGTCGGAATAAAGAATGATCTGCATCCCAAACCGAGGAATCCGCTGGTCTTTTTGTTCCAGAGCCAATCTGTACGCCTTGTACAGAGGAGACCACTCTCAGATGCCTCCGGCCTCTACATATAGTAATGCCAGCCACTGTGTAGGTTGTCACCCTTTTACTCTCTCTCTCTCTCTCTCTCTCTCTCTCTCTCTCTCTCTCTCTCTCTCTTCTCTTATTAACCTTCTCATCTTGCATGCTTCTGCATGTATTGCTTAATTTCATTCTGTGGTGCTTATCTGACACAGGCTGAGGACTGGAGTAGAAGAAAAACGCACTCCATTACTTCTATATCACATTTGTTAATATGATACAGAAGCTCTCTCTGTCTGTCTCTCTCTCCCTCCCCCTCTCTCTCTCTTTTTCCCCCCCCCCCCTCCCCCTGTGTATGTGTGTGTTTCATGCATGTTAGTGCGCATGCGCGCGCTTTGTGTGTGTGTGTGTGTGTGTGTGTGTTTGCTTGTTTGTGCGCATGCGCGCGTGTATTTGTGTGAATATGTGTGCGCGCGCGCGCGCGCGCGTGTGTGTGTGTGCGTGTGCGCGCGCGCGCGCGCTCGTACACCGTGTCCCTCATGTACGGGCTATGTGCAGTGGCCTTCTCTGTGTACACGTATACTCATGTATTTGTACAGAAAATACGATTATAAGTGATAAGACTGTACAGTGTTAGTCATTTCGGATGTCTGTAATGGATGCGCATGTACAGGATCGTGCTTTATGTTGATCAGCGAATTTACCTATATGATAAGGGAGAAGTGGAAGAGATACGAACCCATAAAAAGAGCAGAATTATTATGAGTATTCTGTTTTCTCACCTGGTATAATTATTATGATGATTCTGTTTTTCCTCATCAGGTGGGTAGCATCAAGTACGCCGGCTATCAAGTGGGATACATTATATGGAGTGAGTGCCTTCTTTTTCCTCTTCTTCTTCTTTGCTTTCTTCCACGTCCTCCTCTTCCTCCTCCTCCTTCTTCTTCGTTTTCCTCCTCCTCCTCTTCCTCCCTCTTCTTCTTCTTTTACTTCTTCTTCTTTGTCTTTTCTTCTTCTTCTTCTTCTTCTCCTCCTCCTTCGTCTTCTTCTTCTTCTTCATCGTCGTCGTCGTCGTTTTCTTCCTCTTCTCTTGCCAATACTCGCTGCTTGCCTTTGTGGTTGGAGGGTTGCCAGCTCGTAGGATGATTTGCTAAGTGATCATCACCAGGCCGGTCAATCGGTTGTGTGATCAACGGTTAACTTTGTAATCGATAACTCATCGGTTGATCGATCGGGTTATCATCAGCCAGCACAGTAGGCTTACTCAAGTCGTCACTGTAAACAAGACAGAAAATATATGCAAACACACTGACATTTAGAAACAAAACAGAACCAAGAAAAGTATGAAAAAAAAAAACAGCAGGCAAATAAAAGCCGACATTTGTCAACTGGATTTTCTCGTCTGCCGACACTGCAAGAGGGGGCACCCCTCATGTCAAGGGCTATAACTCTGAGGCATCCTAACGTGTTTTCTTTGAGAACAAGAGTTCCTAGTGCAGTACCTGCTAAGAGCATGCATAGCCCCATTTGGTGTGCAGGAAGAAGGGCCCAGGGATTTGAAGTAGCTGTAGCAGTCTCTCGACCAGTTGTCGGTTGGGTGGCTAGCTGATGAACTGGTTTGCTGGCCCCTTAGATGGTATGTTAGTAGTGTTGGGGGCCTGTTTTGGTTTGAATAGGCATTTGACAGCAGACTCCACGAAAACCTTGTTCAGGGATGTCCCACCTAATGTGATCTTTGTTTGAATTTCTGAAAAGAGATCAACACTGTTCATCTGCTCTAGGAGTTTACGAAAGATAGATTTTTAACAGAATTACAGATATATTTTTAGAAGGTGTATTTTATAGGGGTGGTGTGAGTGATTTTGTTTGTTTGTTTCTTTCTTTCTCTTATGTTGTTTTCTTTTTTTCTTCTTTTTTTTGTAAACGACTTGTGAGTTGACTTCAACGCGGTGACAGCCCTAATATGGCCTTGTGCGGTCGGCTGGACGGAAAGAAAACATGACCTTACCTTTCCTTTCCTTACCTGACTTTGTTTTGGTTTGTATTTCTTATCGGCGCTCGAGTTCTTTTTTTTTTATTCACCACACCGTTCTTTTCTTTGCTCCTCCTGCATCCCCCCTCCTCCCCCCCCCCCCCCCCCCCCCCCCTTATCATTGACATGTCACATGGTGAAGTGAACCCTGCTTGTTGCCTAGGTTACGTCATCCAGGGGGTGATCATCTTCTTGCTGTCTATTCTGCTGGCCGCGCTCATCACGCTCCTGAAGAATGGCTACATCTCCTGGTTCGTGTGGCTGCTGGGGTACATCTGGTGAGTTCGGGGGTTCTGGCACATCCATTGCTGCATACTGCGCCTACCTCAGCCTCACCATTCTGGTTTTTGTAATACTATTAATATACATATATTTTCATGCTCTACCTGAAGCTTTCCTCTATGGCTTGTTTTCTACTACTGGCATGTGTACATAAAAAAATATTGCATATGTCCAGCAGCAGTAACTATTACCATCATGCTGTACCTGAATCTTTCCTGTGTGATTTGTTTTCTACTGCTGGGCTGTCTACATAGTAAGAATGTTTCATATGTCCAGCAGCAGTAACTATTACCATCATGCTGTACCTGAATCTTTCCTGTGTGATTTGTTTTCTACTGCTGGGCTGTCTACATAGTAAGAATGTTTCATATGTTCAGCAGCAGTAACTTTATTACTTTCATGCATTATCTGAATCTTTCTTCTATGGTTGCATTTGTCCAGCAGCAGTTAAGCTATACATAAATGCTGTCACACGCGTACAAGCTTAAAAAATGTTTTCTAATGGACGCTTTTGTTTATATTTTTTGTGTACGATATACCTGTCCCCAATTTTTTTTAAACTCTTTTATTTATTTACTTTTCTTCCTCCTTTTTCTTCAAATAGAGAGGGTATGTGATGCACACAACTCCACCCTATCCCCACCCACCCCCGGAAAAAGAGGGGGGAAATGAAAATGCTCCGTGGTCAACATGCAAACAAGACAACGACAACGACAGCAACAAAACATACAGATAGATGGTAGTCGTTACCAGGATGGTTTGTAAAGAGCGATGCCGACGTGCGTATAATTTCTTTTCGAAAGAATCTTAGGGCTTTGAATATTTCCAGGGTATCGTATGTGGCTCCCATGTTTGTATTATGCTACTTAAAAAGTCACGAATGCGTAGATATTCTGTTTGTTTGTTCTTAATGCCAAGTCGAGAAAGAGTACACATTTTTACGACAGACCTGACATCTGTAAAGATGGAGACAGACTGGACCATCACCATATCTGGCAGGACTGTGTTAACGCCATGTAAACAAATAGGAATGGAAGAAAGTGTTAAGAGAGCAAAATTGAAATTGTCTCGGAAAATCTTCGTATGAGAACAAACTGCTGTGTCGGGACTCAGATGAAAGAGGAAACGTCGATCATGTACGTGTGTGTGTGTGTGTGTGTGTGTGTGTGTGTGTGTGTGTGTGTGTGTGTGTGCGCGTGCGTGCGTGTGTGCGTGCATGCGTGCGTGCGTGTGTGTGAAAAAATTTCACATCTGAAACAAACTGCAGTATCTGATCTCAAATGTAAGAGGATGTCGATCAAGTACATGTGTGTTTGCGCGCGCGCGCGCGCGCACGTTTGTGTGTATACATGCAGGGGTGGATTTGGGGTATTGGAGTCGAAAATAGACCAAGTCACGAAAATGAATGACTTCATCGCTCCATTCGCTTGTAGGCTGACGAAAGTGTGATGTGGTGGAAAGGCAGATGACCCCACTTGTGCGAGGGGGCGACAACGTTAAATACGCATGTATGCAAGCATTCATCAGTTGCCTCCAGTTATCCACTTCGAATGAGATCCCCCCCCCCCCCCCCTCCTCCACCACCACCACCACCACCTTCCGGACATTCTGCCTCGTCATTTCCGCTTTTCGGTCATTCTTGGTGATTCTGTCTTCATTACATTTCCGTGTTGCATTGGTGTCCACTGCAAATTACTGGTTATATTTCCCTGGAGTCCCATTGATGTGTCTTTGTTACTCGTTTTCCTTTCTCAGGCTCTGTCACATACTGGTGTTTTAAAAACTAGAAAGAGAAAGCGTCCATATAAAAAAACGATGACACTGCCCTTTTTGAGGTGGATTTTGTGTATATGACCTGTCTTATGGTATTTTATATTGTGTTGAATGTTTTTGAATAAAGTCCATGCATTCTTAAAACGAACTGGTTACGATAAACGTAAAGGAATGGCCTAAACACTCATAGCGGCGTAGTTTTCTTTACCTTGAACACATTGATGCGCACGCACGCACACACACACACACACACACACACACACACACACACACACACACACACACACACACACACACACACACACACATTCACTCACTCTCACACATGCAAACATAATGTTTGTGGTGGTTTTTCTTCCTTCACACTGAAGTGTCCGGTCTTTTTTTTTTTACGTAGTGACGGTTTGGAAGATTCCACGTACTGCCTGCTAAGTTGTAATGAATCAAGAGTAGAGTAGCCATTCACGCATGCAGTGGTACATGCACATATGCATATATAATCACATACACGTTTGTGCAGGATTGTAACTCGTGCGAAGTTCTGGAGGATGAATGGCAATTTCTTGGTATATGTTCCATGCATACTGAAATGAGATCTTGTCTACATACTACTGTTATGCACAGTGTCATTCTCTGTGTTCGGAAGAATTATTGAATACATCTGGCAACAGAAGTGTTGGGTTTTTTTTCCATCTCCAAGTTCCATTCTAAGGTCAAGTTATTTTTAAACCTGAAGTGACCCTATGTGACATGAATTCAAACAGTTCGCAAAAAAGTAAGGGATTCGGGAGTGAGAAACGGAAAAGAATGAAGGAAGTAGGAAATTGAGTGAACGATATTGAACGATACTGACTGGATGACACGGGAAACGACTGAATGAAGCGCCAGCTGGCAGCTCTTCAGTCGGCACTACCCAGGTAGGCAGCCCGTTGTGTAAACGAGTGTTGATTGTAAAGCGCTTAGAGCTTGGTCTCTAGCCGAGAATAGGCGCTATATAAGTATTCATTATTATTATTATTATTATTATTATCCCGCTGTCTGAGAAATTACAAATGTGTGTGTGTGTGTGTGTGTGTGTGTGTGTGTGTGTGTGTGTGTGTGTGTGTGATATGCTTGCAGGCCAGTGTTGGTGACGTTTGTGGTGATGATGACAATTCAGTTTCTGATGGCTAAGTTCGTCTTTCTGCAAGAAAATGGCCGTTACTTGGCTTTGGACAACAGGTTTGTCGGTTTGCCAGACCCCCCCCCCCCCCCCTCTCTCTCTCTGTCTGTCTGTCTGTCTGTCTGTCTTCGTGTCTTTGTCTCTCTCTCCTCCTCCCTCTTTCTCTCGCTCTCCCTCTTTTTTTCTTTCCCTTTCTCTCTCTCTCTCTCTCTCTCTCTCTCTCTCTCTCTCTCTCTCAGTCTCTCCATCCCCACCCCGTCTCTGTATCTCTCTCTGTGGCATCTGTCTTCCTCTGTCTTTGTATCTCTTTCTTTCAGAATGTGTGTGCGTGTGTGTGTGTGTGTGTGTGTGTGTGTGTGTGTGTGTGTGTGTGTGTGTGTGTGTGTGTGTGTGTGTGTGAGTGTGTGCGCGCGCGCGCGCGCGCGATTGCTGAGGAATTTCCTTCGGTTTAGTGTGCTTTATGGTATGGTGTATCTTTCTGGAGCTACAACTACTGTGTGCGTGTGCGTATGCAGGGAGATATACTTCAACTTCACGTACTTCATCTTTTTCTACAACATCTTCCTGGGGGCAGCCTCCTGTCTGCTCCGCATCCTCAAGGCCATGCTGCTGGGTCTGGCCTTCCTCAGTCGTCTGGACAGCAGCACCCTGTCCAGGAGATTTGAATTCTTCGACCCAGGTGGGACATATTCCGGGAAGCACAACAGTCGTGACTAACTTTTTCACAACTAACCAACTAACTAAGTATGATTATAGCCATTTTCTATCCAACACAAAAGAAGAATGAACAATTAGTAAGCTGTGCACAACTAACCAAATAACTCGAAGGAAATTAAGTATGGTTATAGCCCATTTTCTATCCGACACGAAAGAAAACTGATCAACAGCAAGCTATGTACATCTAAACTGACTCGAAGAGAATTAAGTAAGATTAAAGCCATTTTCTCTCCACACACTAAAGACAAATGAACAGTTAGCAAGCTATGCACAGCTAAAAAAAACTACCTTGAAGGAATTAAAGTTAAGACTATAGCCATTTTCTTTCCAACACAAAAGAAAGATGATTAACCAGCAAGCTATGCGCAGCTAACCAACTAACTCGAAGGAAATTAACTAAGATTAAAGCCATTTTCTCTCCAAAACAAAAGAAAAATGAACAGCCAGCAAGCTAAATTAAGTAAGATTATAGCCAATTTTCTCCCCAGCACTGAAGAAAATCAACAACCAGCTCAGTGTTCCTTTTTGCAGGTTTCAAGTCCTACGTGGGGTACATGCACATGGAAGCAGCCCACACACACCCGGTCATGGTGGTGTTCTGTAAACTGATGCTGCTGGAACTGAGCGAGAAGAGTGACAGGGAGGAGAAGAAGGCAGCCACTGCAGGGGGGCGGAGAACGCCCAGTGTGTCGTCCACTGAGGGCGTGGAGCTGGTCACCGTGAACAACCAGCAGCACCTCAGTCCGCGCGGTCAGTGTGCAAGTGTGCTTGTGAAGTGATAGGGCAGGGGAAGTGGAGGGGAAGGGGGCGGGGTTAAGGGCGATTTAGTGGGCACAGTGCGTGTGTAAAGAACTGAGGAAGATGGGTGATTTTTTATGGGTGTATGCATAGGGGTAGTGGGGTAATACGTGGGTTGGTAAGTGCTTTTTGTTTGAGAGAAGGCTGGGTGGATAAGTGCACGTGTGTATAGAGAAGAGCATGTGAATCTTGTTTGTTTACTTGTCTTCAGTCTTACAGAAGCGTACATTGAATACTTATTTATGAAAGAGCAGTACTATAGACTACTCGGCAGCATTTTGCATGGAGATCAACGCCGAAAAGACTGAAGCGATGACCAACAACAGCAA
Source organism: Conus betulinus (assembly GCA_016801955.1). Lineage (NCBI taxonomy): Eukaryota > Metazoa > Mollusca > Gastropoda > Neogastropoda > Conidae > Conus > Conus betulinus. The sequence goes on along the minus strand of JADBJO010007426.1, from coordinate 78,720 downwards.
CGGCATCAGCGCTAACATCGCTATCCAGGGAGAAAAACTAGAGACAGTTCAGAGCTTCAAGTACATCAGGGCAATGGTTTCGGATGAGGGATCAAAATCTGAAGTGCTCTCCAGAGTTGGACAAACAGCAGCGCTGGCCAGGCTAAGACCCATCTGGAATGTCATAAACATCACAATCAGTTCCAAGATCAGACTGATGTGCTCCCTGGTCATTACCAGATTTCTCTATGCCTGTGAGGCGTGGACTGTGACAGCTGAACTTGAGAGAAGGATTCAGGCGTCAGAGACGAGATCCCTCCGCAAGATCCTTAGCATCTCACACACAGACCACATTACCAACTTGGAGGTCCAGACCAGGGTAAGGCAAGCCATTGGACTACATAATACCTGTTGTCCACAGGAAAATGAGATGGTATGGTCATGTATCAAGATCAACGGGACTTGCCAAAACCATTCCACGAGGAACAGTGCGAGGAGGCAGAAGGAGAGGAAGACAGAGGAAGAGACGGGAGGACAACATCAGCGCATGGACTGGCCTCACACTCTGCAACTGCCTGAGAGCGTCTGAGAACCATGAGGAGTGGAAGAAGCTGGTTGCGAAGTTCTGTGACACCCCAACGGTCTTCAAGACTCCGGAGTATGTGAAAGTGGTGGTTACGCATGTTTTTGGTGGCAAAGGATTGGTAGGAGGAGGATGGATCACTCGGGAGAAAATGATAAAAAAAAGAAAAAGAACAAGATGCAAAGCATGTAAACGTACTCCCAGTTTATCTTGAATACGCGTGAGAAATTCCACAAAGAGGGAAAAAACCGTTTTGGGCCGTTATAGCCATTAGTACCTGTTATTCTGGTAAACATGGGCCATCATCCGTGACCCATAATGAACATACCTACAAATTTTCAGAAAGATCGGCAAGTACTTTCTGAGATATTCCATAAAAATGAAAAACCGTTATTGGCCATTATAGCCGTTAGTAACGGATATAACGGTAAAATAAAACATCGCGCATCATCCGTGACCCATAATGAACATGCCTACAATTTTTCAGAAAGATCGACTTAGTACTTCCTAACATATTCCATAAAGAAGAAAAACCGTTATGTGCCGTTACAGTCATTAGTAACGGCCATAACGGTAAAATAACACATCGGGCATCATCCATGACCCATAAGGAACATACCTACAAATTTTTAGAAAGATCGGCCCAGTAGTTTTGTCTGGAGCGAGTGGAACACATTTTGACCACGGACGGACGGACACACACACACACACACACACACACACACACACACACACACAGAGACAGAGAGAGCATTTCTTCGTTCCTATTGTAAAGTATTCCCTGTTCTGTAAGAACTGGGAGTACAATAATTGAAAAAAAAGGAAAAAAAATCAGGGTTAAAACCTTCGTTCTTTCATTCATCCACTCTACATCATTTACGCTTTAGTCCGTTTTCTTCGTTCATAGAATACATTTTATTCTGTTACATTGACCTTTTTCCTATTCTTTGCATATTGATCGTATGTCTGTTTGCTATTATTTTGAGTCCAGCCAGCCACATTGGGCCGTTGTTGTTATCATTATTATCATTATCATTGTTGTTGCTGTTGTTGGTATCATTATCATTATCATAATTATTATTATCATTACTATCGTTATTTTTGTTATTATTGTTGTTGTCGTTAAGAGTGTTTATATTATACGCTTAAGAAAAGAGTCCAGCCAACTGCATTGTGTCATATATTATCATTATTAAAATGATGTGATGCTTATTACTATATTATCATTATTATTGTTGTTAAGAATACCTATATGCCTAATAAATGAGTCCAGCCAAGCGCACAGTTTATGGTGATGATGATAATGATGCTGAGGTGATAACGATGATGGTGGTGATTTTTGTTGTTGTTTAGGTGGCTTTATTTTCTTGAAAGCTATACGGTTATCTTGTTATATCTAAAGACCCTTAAACATTTTCGTGACAATGACAGTCCCGAGTCACACATCATGTTTACGTACACACTCACCTGCATGTGCATGTATGCCCACCTGTGTACAGAACTCACGGAAAAAATGTGAAATTTGAACATTGTGCAAAGACTGGGAAAGTAATGTTGTATCCTGTCAAACGAAAGTAGTGCAATGATTAGGAAAGTAATGTAAGAACATATTAAACTAAAATATAGTCAGTCAAGGTCATGGTGGTTTTCTGACGTAAAGAGAGCACATTCAGCCTGCATTTTTCCAGAAATGAAACAGATACATATTAAGGAATCATTGGCGCTCATTTTCAGCTCAGTGTTTAACAATAAGAACACAAATGAATCAAGCGCTGTGAATAGTCGTTCAGCACCCAAGCATTTTATCGTAGCTGGACTGCACAAATAAGTCAGCACTTTGGTTGGTCCCTAATCTAGCACATGTGACTGTTTCGTGCAGAAAACGGTAGCGTTGACAATGGCCGCAAAGCCTCCACTACCACCCCTTCCACCCCAGACCTCCAAGAAGACGAAGAAAAAAAAACGTCGCCGCCGCATGGCCGCCCGTTTCAGCTGGCATCTGTTGTACACGCTGCTGCACAACCCGGACATCCGGGTCCTGCGCAAGGGCTTCCTGCAGATGTTACGTCAGGCCAGGCTGATGGGGGTGCATATTCCTGTCTCGGACCGCCAGGACGACATCAACTACCAGCAGTTGCATGAACGTTTGGCGACGCCAAAGAAGAAGATGCACCCTTCGTCCAAGAAGAACGGATTAAAGAGACACGCTGAGGTTGACAGCGTGGAGCTGACGAAGGTGGTGACTATCGTGGACCAAAGTGATGCGGGGAAAGCCACGAACGTGGGCACGGCAGGTGTTCAGGCTGCGCAGGTTAAGTGTCATTCGGCAGCTATTTCCGGAGAGATTTCATCAACTGGCCAACTGCCGAGCCTCAGAAGGAGGCTGTTGACGCACTCCACCTTCCCTCAACCTCTGTGGAGGCTGAGATGAATCCTTTGGGGACGGCCGGGTCGGCAGACATCCCCCAACGTGAGGAGACTCAACACAAAAAGGCAGCAGGCAGCGTTGTGTTCCTATAGCAGATGTCCCACCTGTGCAGGTGTCCCAACATGACGACACCCAAGTGACGCAACCTGGTCAGGTTTTAACGCAGCAGGGAGGCAAGCATCGCGCAGCTGTGTCGCTGGACATGTCCAACGATAACTGCATCACCGTTTGTCTTTGAAACCATGACTTAAGAGGCCTCAAATCTTGCCATGTGTTACGTGTCAGCTGCTGCGTCATTGAACATGTCCGAAGATGACGGCATCAACGTCTGTCTTGGAAGCCATAATCTGAAGGGTGCTGCAAGATGCCCCATATTTTGCCTTAATTTACGTTTCCGCTGCCGATTTCATGGATGAAGTTTCCAAGAGCAAGTTCTCAACTTTTCGTTTCGAGCCACTTGTGGGTAACTAGTGTTTGACTTGCTATGTGTGTGTGTGGAGGAGGGGGGAGGGGAAGGGAGAGAAAGATTTTGCAAAGACGTTTATGATATTCAATTTGTACAAATATGTACATTCCAGTGATAAAAATATATTGGCAATTATTTTTGTTTATCTTACTATTATTGTCATCTACAATACGACAGTATTTTAACCGAATTTCTTCCAGCAAGTCAGCCATCCTTGACGCTGCTGTATGTGCCCGTGTTGCATGCTGACTGCTGGTTTAGAAATCGCCAGGTTCCCGCTTTTTTTACAGCTGAAATATGTACTCTGAAAACGAGTAATCTGAATCTGCACAGGCAGCTAAGCAGAGACCCACACAGCCATCCTACCTGGCTATCGAGCGATGGTGTGTTGGCCTACCACCCCACCCTCCTCACTCCCATCCTGATCTGCCTGCAAGTTTTCAGCTGCACTGGTAGGCGTGACATAGCTCGCGGCGTTCCATTTCATACGTCATTTTCCGTCGACTCTTAGAGGGATGAACATGATCTTTCACATGGATTATTCTTCAGTGTACCTGGCAATGGTCATAGACCAGCTTTTGCAGCTTTTGCAGCCATTCTGGCACATATGAAATTGACGCAAACGTCTGTGATACTGAAACTCTGGACAAACGTGGGCAGTTGTACCGAAGCACACATACAAATTTGAAGATCAATGGGACAGGAAGTCGCTATTTATGTACTACGTATCACTGCATTTAACAAATGATACACACAAGTCGTTTCGAGAGGATTACACAAGAAAGCCGTGAAGCAGTCAAGCTTTTCAGGGCTGGGGTGTTCATCGGAACTCGCATTAGTAATTGGACAATGAATTCAATACGACGGTTATAAATGACGTCCAGCAGCCAACTGTAAGCGTGCATGGGTCACTGTTGAGTTGCCTGTTGAATCTGCTAGCATGGCCGATGCTCTTGTTGTCCTTTCTTCACGGCTTTTCCGTCATGTTTGTAATGAAAACCATTGTAGCAGGTTACTTCGTTTTGAAGGAAGGGTCTCTTTCTTCCAGGGTTCATTCAATCGTATCTTTTTAATTTCGAAATTAAGCTAGAGACCTAAGGTAGGAGATAGCATTTTAACTGAAATTACTATGTGAATGGATTAAGCTAGACCTGTGCTAGAGATAACAGTTTAAATGAAATTATCAGCGTTCGTTGTGTATGAAGAAGTTGGATAGTAGTTTAATTGAAATGACCATGTGACGGTGACATTTGCATTGATCTCATGCCAGCTGACGACGCTGTCTCGTGCGCAGTTTTTCGGGTGCGGTCTGTCCAAAGTCGTTCTCTGTGTGCCATGATGAGCAGATATTAAGGAGAGATGAATCTATAAACTAGTTTTACAGATATTGTATGATTTACTTATTAATTAACCTAGTAAAAAAAAATAATGCATTTATTCATGTGAATTATGGTGATATCAAATGCATTTTCCCCATTTGATTTATTGGGTTTGAAATGGATCGTCTGAGGATAAAGTGAATATGTAGATGCTGATAGTTCTTTGTAATCAGCATACTTTATTACATTCCAAATCATGTTGGTTCGTGAATCGTCCTTTCTTTTTTGTTTTTACAAATGGCACCCCATGAGATTACGTGTGTTTTGCAAAGTTATATACAAAGATTGGGAGACTGGTTTGGGTAGGCGAAGGGGAGCGTTACTAGCCAGGCTGCCTGGTTGATTAGTCGTTAGATAATTGATTCGTTGGTCGTTAATTAGGTGGTTGATTGATAATATTTCCCTTCCTTCCTCTGTTCACCGTTTACCTCTGCATATTAATAGGACTGGGTCAGTGTCATAATCACAGATGACCCGGTAAACTGTGATGCGTAACTGCAGTAGCTTGTGATTTGATTGTGAAGATGTATTTGACGAACTAGACCTTCACCCAACGAGAATGTACATAGGCATTGACATTGCTGCGGGATATATTTGTACATATAACATAAACTGCGATGGAGAGATGGAGGATAATGAAACGAAGAGAAAACTGCTCAAGATCATACCTTCATTTTGTTTGTTTGTCTTCGTGAATCGCAAATTTGGTCAGAGTCCATCAAATTTGTCAGCTTAGTCTGCAAGCTTGATGTCTGGGATGTATTAAAGTGTGAGGATTTTTTTTTTCAATTTGAAATTCTGCTGAAAATTCGCTGAAAGCAAGCAATGAAAACAACCTACAGAGAATGGAATTAATGTTGTGGGGAATGAAAGCATGTTGAGTTTTGTCCCTTTCCTGTACGCTGTTGATGTCATTTACACGGAATTGCCGTACTCCTGTGGGACTGAAGGTACATTCGGTTACTAATATAGTTCGTAACCTTCTGCTGAGAATACACAATGAAGAGAATAATCTTAATTCGAACGTTCTGTCATATTTCGTTGGATGGTTTGTAAAGTGTGAAAGAGAGAGAGAGAGAGAGAGAGAGAGAGAGTGTGTGTGTGTGTGTGTGTGTGTGTGTGTGTGTGTGTGTGTAATGTTTTCAGGGAGTTGATCATATTTTTTTTACCTTTGTTCTCTCGCTCTGTCAGTCTTTTTTCTGTCTGGGGCATATGTTCATGTAATCCAAAGAAACGTATTCTGGGCAAAACCGAACATTTCATTTCCCACCCGCTGTCCATTGCACTACAAACAATAAAGCAGTCATCATTTTTGTGAGTTGAACACAATCGCTCTGGCCAAAGCATGAAGCCTCCATATGAATATTAATATTTCATTTCGAATTTGCGCCGAACATGAGAAGATAAGTGGTTTCTTGTTCTTCATTTTCACTGTCCTAAACGTTATTTTTCTTTGCCTGAAGAAGACCCAAGAGGTCGAAATGCTGTGTGTTTTGTCCTGTACTTTGTTTTTTCTGTGTCCTTGGCGGTAACTAACCCCCTATCTTTCTAAATTTTTAGTATTTTTAATTATCTCTCAGGAAATGGTAGTCAGTTTTAAAAACTTGCCTCATTTGTTTTAATCATTAAACTTATATAACTGGTGGGATTGCCATGTGTTACGTCAGGGTTACGTGCCTCGCATTATACTTTTTATGTGTGTGCTAAACAGACAGTCCTACCTCAAATGAAAATCAGTAGTAGTTAATATAGTTTGGTCTGAGAGCAACTTGTGCTGAAGAGCCTATTACAAACAGAGCATTAGTTTCATCATCGTCAGTGGGTACAACAGTCTGTCTGTTGTTTCGACCTGCATTCTAGCTCTTGATTATTTTCAATTATAAAATGCTCATGTTTTCTGTCTCTGTTAAAGTGTACCCCATCGGAATAGTTGTGAGGTTGTGAAAAATAATTCCAGTAAACTGTGTGTTCGTACCAGTGTGTTATCCTTGTTTCATCCTTCCCTCTCTTTGTCTTTGTTTGTTAGATTGTAAGGTAGACAATGATTGATTGGCTGATTTATAATCTTTGTTCCCAAGAGTGACAGATAAGCAAGAAGATTTATTTTATTCATCTGACCCTTGTCTCGATGCGATAGGGACTAAGGATACTAACACATTAAAACATGTAAAGATAATTATAACAAAACAGTGATAATTCATTCATTTGTTAAAGGAAAAGCATACATATGCGCAAAAACAGTCTCACGGACACACACACACACACACACACACACACACACACACACACACACACACACTTTGTCGTTAGAATTTGTTCGGGTTCTTGTGCTATGCCCAAATTAGTTTATTTTTATGATTTTCCCCACAATTTTGCATTCTTCTAGTCTTCGTCATACAAATTTGCATTTTAGAGACTATTGCATACAAATCTACCCCCCCCCCCCCCCACACACACACACACACATTATTTATAAGTACTGCAATACCACTTCGTCTAATATCATTTCAGTGAAAAGACGTTGAATCGAAGAACACAGAGAGAGAGAGAGAGAGAGAGAGAGAGAGAGAGAGAGAGAGAGAGAGAGAGAGAGAGAGAGAGAGAGAGAGAGAATGTAGGAAGCATCAGCCATCATTGTTGTGTCGTCAGTACAGCCTCAGGTGGAATGAGGAGTGATTCTTAAGGCAGTCATGTTCAAACACACGAACATTTGTTCATTTTCGGCATTCTTGTTCATTATGCAGTGAGGAAAGGGAAATAATGTTGTTTATATCAAGGTCGATGAGCGAGAGATTCAGATCATTCATTCATTTAAGGCCCTTTGGCACCATCTGAAAAGGGCGGCAGCAGCACTACAGGAAAAATATAAAGACAGCAATATCACGAGTTCTTACAATTACAACAGGCGAACAACCATGAAAGCAATATTTCTCTTAACTTGAAAGTTTTAAATACGTAAAGAACTAAACTGCGAATGAAACTCTCTTTTGCTGATTAGAGAGAGAGAGAGAGAGAGAGAACAGAATAGAAACAAATAACACTTCATCACCCTCATGCATTATTCTCTCATCAAATATTTTTATTGTGCGGTCAAATTATACATTTTCGTTGAACAGAGGTCTGCTCCGTAATATATAAACAAGTGCAAGTGCACAGCACACATACATGCAATCACATTTTGCTAATTGTCAATCACGTACATAACAATTTTTTTTTACAAACATAGACATTCATGTATACACACATATAATATATATGTGTGCGTATATATATATATATATATATATATAGAGAGAGAGAGAGAGAGAGAGAGAGAGAGCTTGCGCAGAGAGGATTACCTCCCTTGATCGATGAATCTTTATTATTTTGTTTAAATCCTTAAAAAAGTAAAGCCCCATAACCTATGAAATTATGATATTTACATTACAGAAGTCACAAACATTATGTATTTTATTCGTTAAAGCTATATCCAATCGGAAAGCCCATATTTTCTCTAAACTAATATTTTGCACAATGGGTTTCTGCGCCATTTTCGAATCTCCACTAGTCAAACCTGATTATTTCGTGATTTTTTTTTCAAAACATGACGGACACTGTCCAATCCAAAACTTTACTTTAAAAGTAAAGTTTGTAAGCCCTCGTTTCGTATATCGCGTGCTTTAGAGTTTTTTTTCCGCACAAACTTTTGGAATGCATTTCTGGATTCGGTAACGAAAAGTGTGCCAACACAAACTTATCATATACAGAAAAGATACTCTTTACTTGGGTGCGATGACCATTATAAGGAAGACAGTACCTTTGACCTTATTCTGCTGCTAGCTATATTGTATGTATACAAATGTAAGTCTGAAGGAGAACAACCTCAATTCCAACAATATACTTTCATATCTGAAAAGAAGATATGAAACTGAAAAATATGCCAGCCATACAGATACGTCTCAGCAGAACTTGCAGGCACGATGGCATACATAGCTTACTTCTCTTTGAGCAATGTACAGAACTTCGTAAGTGTAGAAGTAAAACGACTCTCTGCTTTATGCAACTGTATATGTACTTTGTCAAAGTTGCAATTGCGTGTATGTCTGTACACTGTTTGTACTGTGTCAAATTTGTTGGTGATTGTATGTGTGCGTACACTGTTGTTTACATATTTCTGCAAAAAGAGAAAAATAAAAATGCTCATTTAAAAAAAAAATGAAATAAAACTATTGTACAAATTTAGGATTGGCAACGCCGACATCCCTTGGAATAGTCGCCTTCTTTGTTTCACTGTAACTGTCGTAGGATGTGTGTGTGTGTGTGTGTGTGTGTGTGTGTGTGAAATTGTCATTCTACGAAATTCAGACTTCCCGACTCAAATCCCGTTTATGGCTCCACATCAATGGTAAACACAAATGAAATTGTGTAAAAATTATTATTCGGGGATCCGGTTCTGCAGAATATTTTTCTGATAGAAAATTAGATGTAAAGCTCATGTCAGCAGTCGGGCGATGAGGAAAGCCAGCTGGGTTTTTGTACTAATTTTCAAAGACAAAGTTCATACATTCACTGGTTTGCATAATCAAGTTTGTATGTCTGAAAAGTGTAAGAAAAATACCTGATAGTAATTCTCTATAAAAGTATTTCATGCCGTTCGGTAATTATTATTGCAGTGGGGGGAAAATACGGAAGAAACTAATCAAAAGTGCATTTTTCCTCTTATTTCTATTTGCCAATAATTCAATATAACAACAAAATGAGCAAAAGTGACACGCCTCATTTTATTCCTCTGGTTCTGAAGTTTTCATTAATGGTCAATATGTTTGAATACTTTGAACGGACGGCAAACCAGCCAGCACGGAAGCTGCGACAGACAACACAAATTTCTGGCAGTTTTGGTCACGAGGTCTGTCTTGTCTATGGCGCCGTGTTGCTGGCCTTGCGGTCCGCTTTTTGGCAACACATATAAAGCGCTGGTAGACTGACATGTATGTCTGTGGCGCTCTGAAAGAGAAATAAATGGAAGAAAAGACATTTCGTTCCTTCGGCTTCGGCCCTTTTCTCCTGGGTGTACCATCGTCTATCTTCGCCTGCTCTCCTTAACACTCCACACCATCACATATAACCTATGTATGAATATATGTACATGTATGTGTGTGTGTGTGTGTGTGTGTGTGTTGTGTGTGTGTGTGTGTGTGTGTGTGTGTGTGTGTGTAAAACAAACATGCAAACATGTATATTTTTATATATACCTAATATTTTACACACACACACACACACACACACACACACACACACATATATATATATATATATATATATATATATATATATGAGAGAGAGTGAGCGAGTGTGGACTTAAAACATCAATTTGAACTTAAGACATTAGCAATATGTATTGGTCATACATACGATGCGACTACAGTAGACGAAACATTTTACAGAGTACTTCGAAAAGCGCGACGATAATGGGTTTCACATATTTGTTTCCACTTTCATTATAATTCAATGTAATTTTACGCAACATCAGGTTTTAACTATTTTCCAAAAAATATTCAGTTATTGCTAAAAAGTGTGCGTTCCTCACAAAATCACGGCGTTTGCATGATTTCCGAAGAATTGCATTTTTTCGAGTGCATCTTTTTCACTTTTCTGAAAAAAGCCTTTATATCAGGTTGATCGTTATCGATTCTTCAACATGTGTATTTATATTCAAAGTTTGCAAGGAATGTCGAATACATCATCTGCCTTATAATTCCACTATTGAAAACTCAAATACACAAATAAAACTAACTCGACATTCAGTACTAAGCCTACACAATTTTCAATGCAGCTACGTGTTTTTCTTTTGTTTTTTTTTTCAAGTTTGAGCAAAGAGCAAGTTGGACCTAAACTTACACCTACTTCTATGTATACATATTATTTCTAATTCAGTCGACGCCCTGAAGTTTAAGTCAAAAGCATTTGAAATGACTACAACAAACATGCTCTGCTCAAAACTAAGCGAGTCGAATGCATTTCAAAATCCGAATTTTACAGATCATAGATTATGTTTGACACAATCTACGATAATTTAGGTTTCAAAATGAATCTAATGAACTAATTCAGCATACAAAAAAATTATACCGAAAGAAAGATAATCTTTTCCAAGATTTTATAGCATACAATTTTTCAAAATCACTACTGAATGCAAGAAACCAACAGATCAACGAAGATGTTTAAGAAAATTCTTATAAGCCAAATTATTGCTTAATATATCAACGAAACCATTTCAGTAACAGCTAATTAAATCCTAACGGAACAGTCAGAGCGTATACCCACAGAGAAGCTCATGACCTGTCGGAAAACCATTACGTATAAACAGCACATTCCACGGATAAACGTTCTCTATGAGTATGTTGTGTGACATATCTTACGCAGACTGGGACTCGGAAGATTTGATACTGCCTAAACAATAATGTATCAATTGTGGCAGCTCAAGTCATGGTGTTCATTTCCCATAGATTATACCTGGACTGAAATCAAATAAAAACTATAAAATAAAATCTAAAATTAGATTTCAAAAGTATAATATATTACAAAAGACATCTTAGTATGTATAGTCATCTCTGATTTTAAAAAAATGTTTCCCACTGCAGCAAAAAAGAAAATGAAATATAATCTTCAAATTAGGATATAACTCCAAACTATCAAACTCCAGCCACATTATGATAAAAAGGAATATGCCGGATGACCCATGTGTGATATGTTAGCCTTAAAATCATCAGTATTCCAAAATTACCCCTCAGCAGCAGTTAGGCCAGCTGCCTCAAGGATTGTCGGGATCAGATTGATTCTGTTCAACACTCAAACCCTACAGGTGAAGGGCCACCGGTCTTACATTTGTCCTAAGCTTACCATGCCTCTATTTTCTATCTTCGCCTGATGTAATGTATTGTTCTAGGCTGTGGCCATTGTATACATTCATAAGGGACATGAATCACAATGTGTCTGCCATTCATTAAGGAGTGCAATGGGTTGACAAAAAAGTCAAAAATGAATGATTCCTGTTCATAGGCCTTGTAGCCCTCAGTGTCTAAAAGCATGATAAGCAGAGAATCGTGTAATGTTTTAGAGTCTTTTCATACTTTTTTTTCTAACCTTCACTACTGGTTTCAGCTGTGTCTGGTTATGCTACACACGTGGACAATGTTGAAGTGTTTCTGTCACACAACTGTATGATGACCGTCCCCACGCTTTAGGCTGCACTGGTCGGGCCGACATGCATGAAAAAAGTCACGCGACGTCTGTGATAGTTGGGAAATCTGACGCAGTGACAGATCTGGCTCATCAACACTGTTCCGTCATATTCTAATGCTGGCAAGAGGGGATAAAGCCATCTAGAGGAACAGCTGCAGCAAGGCAGGCAATACACGCAACCAAAATATCAGCAAGAGTTCGTACTCGGCAATTTTGTTTTTTCAATATCGTATCTCTACACCTTTGGTAACACCTCTTCTAAATCCTCTTTGCCGGTGTCCCCATGTTTTCCACCCTCAGTCTTTTTGTTCGAGGGCTGGAGTTTCTCTTTGGCCTCAACCAGACGTGCTTGCAGCAGCTCGATGTTGACGTCATCCTGACGGTCGGACACGGGGATAGGCAGCCCCATCAGTCTGGCCTGACGTAATATGTTCAGGTAGCCTTTGCGCATGACCCGGATGTCCGGGTTGTGCAACAGTGTGTATGTCACGTGCCAGTTGAAACGGGCGGCAACTCTGCGACGGCGCTCCACTTCACTGGTGTCCGTCTTGTCTGGAGAGTTGGTGCCCTTAGATAGGTTGTCACCACCGTTGTCGTTGTTACCTGAGCGAAATATTTTACTTCTTTGTATCATTAATCATACTGATAAATGCTTTCACATGTCCATATTGTACATAGACGTAACATGTAATGGAAGCAGTCAACCACTCTACTGACATCTCTACAGATCTGTACCTCAGAAAACAGACTGGCAAACTAATTTCTCGCAGCGTATGTGTTTGAATGTGCGTGCGTGCGTGCGTGCGTGTGTGTGTGTGTGTGTGTGTGTGTGTGTGTGTGTGTGTGTGTGAGAGAGAGAGAGAGAGAGAGAGAGAGAGAGAGAGAGAGAGAGAGAGAGAGATTCTGTATGACACCGCATACGCAGAGAATTCATCTCCCCACACAATCGCGCTCACCATAAGCATTGTCCTGCACCCTGTTCTTCCTCGTCACCAGCTCTATCTGACTGGAAAAGGTGCGTGAATCCTGTGACCCCAACGTGAATTTCTTTTCCCTGTTCCTCTTGTCGTTCAGACCAAGCAACATCAAACGACAGAACACGATCATGACAGGGTTCGTGTGTTCGGCTTCCACGTGCATGTACCCAATGTAAGCCTTGAAACCTGAAACAGATTTTGGGTTTTCTCTCATTTGTTGCAGTTCTGATGTAATAAAAGACTAACCGATATGGTAGGAGAGTTAAGATGTGCGTTTTCGTTTTCATTTAAACATACATGGATAATGAAACAGAATGAAAGTGTCAGCGCACCACACATTAGTACCCGAATAAATCCGGTCGATTTGCATCAAATGCCAGAACATCAAAACCTTACAAGCGAATGTCCTTCCGTAAAAAGCACGCAGACATTGCACAGTGGGACATTACATGGAGAGAAAAAAAATAAGACATGGGGGGGGGGGGGGGGGGGGGGGGGGGTCGGATGATAGAGGTAACACTATAATGATAGAGGTAACATATAAAAACATAGAAAAACGAAGCAGGTAAACTGAGGTTGGAAGACCCGCAAAAACAGACTAGCAGGTAAATATCATTACTGAGGGAGCTATCTTCATGTCACGGTGTCCTTTAATCAGCTAATATATATTATTGTGATCATCCCACCATG